>JAJOOO010027005.1:0-13906 GCA_029582685.1 Solanum piurae
AAAACTCTATTTAACGCCCCCCCCCCCCCCCCATTAAAACAGTTACAAGTTTCTATTTATTGTGAGGTTTCCGAATAAGTCATACTCCCATTGGTATCGTCATACCAAGACTTGAAATCCATTCAAACTATGCCAATTTCATAGTTAGCCATTGAAAACTTGTAACCCATCCTTTGAAAACCAAAAACTCATTTATGTAAAAACATTTCATTCAACGTCAACATCAAAGTCTTTTCAAGTTATATATAAAAGACAACATATAAAATCCAAAGTCATTAGCACTTACCCGGGACATAAAATTACCCTTTGTTCATCATTCTAACCAACTCATAGATTCCCAAATACATTATTTATAGGACAAACCCTCTTCAAAATCGTATGAGGAAATTCACTTATTCAAAACCAACAATCCAAATTCCAAAATCATAGTAAAGTAATTTGAACAAAATTAACAAGAGAGGAACATTTGTAATCAATTTTCAAGAAATCATCTCTCAACCCTTAACTCAATTTGAAATTTTGAAGATACAAATAATAAATTTGAAGTAGGGAGTGCTCAAACATACCTTTTGATGAAGAACTTAGGAAAGAGACCATGAGAATTAATCTTAGATTTTGCTTCTTGAAGTGTTGAGGAAGAAGAGGTGAAACGGTTGTTGTAACTTATCAAATCTCCTAGAATATGATTTTTGTGGGAAGTTAATAATTATGGGTTAGGGTTATGGGATGAGTAAAGTACTAAAACACCCCCTCCTAAAACGTGAAAAGAAGAGAAGAGAAGACTTAAATAATTTTAGATCCAGTGCGTGGTTGCACGTTTGGAGCGTACTTCACACAAAGTGTTGCGTGGAGTAGGCTCTATTTGCACGGAAGAGGCAATAGTACTCTTAGGTCATAAAGAGTTGTAATACCTCAGAAAGTTGAACTTGGAATGAAAAAGAGAAAAGGGCAATCCATGAAGGGATTCACAAACTGTGAAGAGGTCCACGACCCGTCACCCTATTCGTGGAGTTGCACCCAGCTAATGTGAAGGGCCACAGACGCCTAGATGGTTCATGAAGCTTCACATGAACTGTGAAGCCGTGAAAGGGGCACAGAACCCCCAATACCCATGTGAAGGACAATAGAAACTTAGTGTCACGACCCGATCCTACACCCTGGACGTGTCCAACACTTGAGAACCATTGTTAGTCCCAAGCGAACCCTCATCATGGCTGACTACAAGCGAAAGACTAACTCAAGCATACTAAAGCTTAAAAACTGAATAAAAATAACATATTCAACTTGCCATAAAATAGGGAACTTAAATCTTTAAAACATTTTAAAAAATAAATGAACAAACTTCTGAAACTCTATTGTTTATCTATGAAGCCTCTACTATTACAGAAGGATATCATACAAGACCCACAACATCTCAAAACTACTCACTGTAACATAAAGGTGAAGTCCTTTGGAATATAAGAAGGCTCACCAAAGATGCCTGGAACATTCCATGACCTTAACGAAACGCCTATTGATGATCGTGAATACCTGTATCTGCATCATGAAATGATGCAGGCCAAATGGCTCAGTACATGGAATGTACGAGCATGTAACGGGAATTCTAAAGAATAAACATAAGCTTGAACTGGTGGAAAAAACCAAACTCATCTCTTCTGAACTCACTCTACTCAACACAACTTAAAGAGAATAGGGCTCAACTCAATGATAAGATGTTCAACTCAATAATAAGATATTCAACTCACTTAAAATAAGGCTTAACTCAATAATAAGATACTCGACTCTGGATACTCAACTTTGGATAATCAAATTTGGATACTCAACTCAATATAAAGCAACAATACAGATGCAATATATGGAAAGCTTTTAAAATAGTCGAAATCAACTCAATGTATTGGAAAAATAAATAGTAACTCAATTTGTATGCAAGGATACAATATAAACTCTGTTTGTATATGATAATAAAAAATAAACTCGATTTATATAAGAATACAAAGTATCTTTGTGTATTAAAGAATACAAATTATCTCTCTGGGAGATTTTCTAACCAACAACCATCACTATGAGTTATGTGATGATACAACGTCTTGCCTCATGTTGCCAGGGACGTCCTACACTTTGTCGGGGTATAGAACCTACTCACTAAGTGGATACACTAGTCTATGCTGAATGCATTAAGGAATCATCTAAAAAGTATGACCCTTTTCTACCCATGCTGGCTACACGGTTTGTGGAGACTTTGAATTATCTAAACTCAAACTCATCCCCATATCGGTGCTCAATATTACTCCCAAAATATAACTAGATCATATGTTTAAAAACATAACTCTTTCTATGGTTTGAGATTATTACTAAAAAATCATTCTCTTAAAAGAGATGGTACTCAAAGTGCTCAAAACACTTTTGGAAATCTCAGTTTCCTCTCATTTTAAATGTGAAAACATTAATTCTTGAAATACTTAGTTGTCATATATCATTTTAAAGAAAATGAACTCAACTCTGCTCTTGCTCAAAAACATTTCAAAATCATATTATAATATGATCATTGATGACTCGGGAAGTCATACTGCATAAATATTGATGGTTTATCTAGATACCATACTGCTAATACATTGATGGCATACTCAATTATCATATTAATCATGTTTTAGAAAACTCTTTTCTCAAAACGCATCTTTACTTTCTCAAAACTAAGTTTAAGAACTCAAATATTGGCCTTAAAAAATCTTTTTAAAATTTATAACTCAAATCATAGGGTTCATGTTGAATTATGAACATGAACGACTCAACTCATGGATATTAATAGCAATAAATAACCTTCATACTCAAAACTCAAGACTCAGTGATACTAATCATCTCTAGACTGCTCGAATCATAGGGTTCATGCGGAATTATTTGCATGAACAACTCAACTCAAGTGCTACATGGGTAACATGTAGTAGTCCCATAAGAAGTAATATAATCTCAAAAGGATTAGGAACTCAATGCTCAAATACTTAAAACTTGAACATACTACTCCTCTCAAAGATACTCAACTTATAAAGTTCATGGGAAATTTACGGGCATGAACGACTCGACTCGAGGGTCTCCATAACAATATGGAACTCATGTATATGACTCTTCTCATTCTCATTCTCATACTTACTTCCTCAAAACTTAGTTTAAATAGATAGTTGTTCTCAAAGGATTCACAATTGAACTCAAAGACTTTCTAGAACTCTACTCTTAACTCTCTCTTGAATGCGAATGATGAATTCAAGATTTATGGTACATAATACGAAGGATCTCATGATTATAAAGTAGACTCATAAATACATTCTCCTCATTCTCATACTCACTTGCTCGAGTCTTGAAACAAGTTATTAGAAATTGTAGAAGACTCCTCAAAAAGACTCAAAGGAACTTTCTCAAAATGTTCGTAAGAACTCTCAACACTTAACTTTACCTTGAATTTGAATTATGAATTCAAGGTTATGATTCATGTTATGAATGATTTCTAGATTTTTAGAAGTAGTTTAGATTGCTTAGAGTTGATAGAGCTTGAAGGTACCCTTTTAAAGGAATCAAACGGGAAAAACGATTGAGAAAAGGTAGGGGCAGATAACCCAGGTGCACTGAGTGGCACAGGGCACCAGCCCTCAAACTTCAGAGAAGTTTCTCTGGTGCACTGCTGGGGCGGCACGCCAGCCCCAACCCATAAAACCTCGATGACTTTTCTTTCACGTTTCCATACCCTAACTCACCTAGAATCAAATGGTTTCTTCCCCAATCACTTGGATTCACTTACTCAACATAAGTACACTCTAATCTACTCAATACAGCAATCAAAACACTCACTTTCATCTCATGAATTCATCAAAACCCCAAGAAAACAAGATTTAGAATGAAACTTCAAGAACACTTATCAAGAACTTAAATCCTTCAACTTTTGAGGATGAAATTACACTGAAAATAACATGATTGGCGTGTGGGTGAATGAACCCAACACTATAGAAACTTACATACCTCTTAGGAGTTAAACCCATGGCAAAAATCCGCTACAAAACTCAAGAATCTCGACGAACGCTTTGATCCTCTCCTTTTTTCTCCTCTTTTCTCTTCTTTTCTCTTATTGAACTCTCAACTAAAACCCTAGGCGTATATTAAGATTATAAAACTGAACCTACAGATTAGACCCCTAAAACTTTACTAAAAATGAATTAAATCTAATTGGGAAAACACCAAAATACCTCTCACTATTTTCGGGTAACTTTCCTTAATTAGACAACCTGACTTCAAAAGGCCATATCTCACTCATCCGACCTTGAAACTTAGCAAACTCAGTGGCGTTGGAAATATAATTCCAAGACATTTCATTTGATATCTTATGCCCCACCTAACTCATCCTGAACTAAAAGTTATGATCGTTGAAGTTGACCCAAAACTTAAAGGAACTTAGGAATGACTTGAATGATTTTCTCTTTGGTTCTTCTTGGAACTCAAGGTGCTAAATCTAGTGACCTTGACACATAAGACAACTCTAATTCCTTGTAAAAATCCTACTCACAACGAAGGATGGTTCGAGTCTTAGTTCAAAAAAATTCTGAGGTGTTACACTTAGACGGTCCGTAAAGCTTCACACGGACCGTGAAGTCATCCATGAAAGGGACTCATCAAGTTTTCAGTTTTAGGTCAACTTCAAGATATCATATCTTTAAATAAAAAATCAAATAGGTGGCCCATCACCAATTAAATCAAAGGTATTTGAGTCCTCTTTTCAAAGCCACAAAGTTTTCCTAATTCTGAGCTCGGACAAAAAAGTTATGCCCGTGTTAGTGAAGCCCTTCCGTGATACATTAAACGGCTTGTGAAGCCTCTCGTGTGAGGCACCTCACAAGTTTTAAGTTAGGGTCATTTTGGCCTTTCCCTAATGCGTGTGGTACTTAAAATCTATCATTTTAAACCCTATTCTAAGCCTAAACTACATCATTTTACTTAGTCTAAGCCTAATTAATTATTCAAAAAGTACCTTCAACATTCATTCTCGTAAAATTAATCAGACTTAGAAAGAACAGAAAAGAAAGAGGTGTTAGTTTCCTCTCCGAAACAAGCAAAGCTCTTCTTCAATTCAGCCCAAATCTAAAGGATTTCTCCGTAGTTTTCGTCACCAAGTATGTGGGATTTCACTAATGGGTTCCTTTCACCTATTAGGTCCCTAGAATTCAGTTAGTTCTTCAGCTTCTCCATAAATTGTTCACGCCTAGTGTTCCTAAATCTTTGGGATACGTTGTAATTTTGTTGCTATAGTGTCTATGATATTATTTACATGTTTCTTGGAGAATTAGTATAGTCCAATGTATAAAACTTAGAGACCCTAGCTTGTGTTTGATATCCGTATTTCATGAATTATACTTGCTAGGCAGATTAGTCACACAATCATGCTTCAGAATTTGAATGGCATATCTTTCGGTATATGTATGATGCATTCTCAGATAATTATTAGTATTTTGACCTATACAATATTACAGTTGCATTTTTAGCTTTATATTCTATTAGGAGTAAACTTAGCACCGATCGAACAAAGGGATGAAAACTCACCCATCAGTTTAGGCTAGGACGTTTAGTAGGAATCCCTGAGTCGCAAAACTACGGCACCACCGTAGGTTCTAAAGGGGTCACCCGTAAGATTAGGCTTGACAGCCTTTTCCTCCGTGGACATAAGTTGGTGGATCCATGTCAGACTTGTTTATACCCTTGTCAAGGTATGAACACCCTTCCATCTAGGGTTAGTGGTTGGACGCATAGTTAGCTCAGTTTGGGGTATGTCGGTTAAAAGTATCTCCCACAGTTAGATTCATGTTTCATTGATCATGTATTCAGTATTCAGTTCAACCTGTTACATTTTCATGGTCGGTACTTGGTCATTGCATCCAGCTCAACTTTCAGTTTTGCTTTACTATATCTATTTACATGTTCATTTTCTATATTGTTCAACTTAGCACATATCCTGCATGCTCAGTACATTCAAAGTACTAACACATACTTTTGTGCTACATCATTGTACGATGTAGGTTCAGGCGCTCAACATCCAGACCGTTCTTAGCCTAAATTCCAATTCATACTCAACAGCTTCAGTGGTGAGTCCTCATAGTTCGAGGACTATAGACATGCTTTAATTCTCAATATTTACTTTTCAGTTTCAGACATTTTAGAGTTAGTTGGGGTATGTCCCAGCAAATTTGATCAGTTAAAGGCTTTCAAACTTATATTAGATTCAAGCTTAGTTGTTAGTGTTGTTTTCAGTCATCACTATACTTTTCACATATTTTCTTATATATTCAGATATTTTGGGCTTTCCTTTATTTCAAATATTAAACAATTTTTAGCTTCCTCATAATGCATGTTTTAATTAAATTTGTATAGATATGCCATGTCATGGGTTAGCTTGGGGTCACTTGTGACACTAAGCCCCATTTTATGTCTTGGGGGTAGCCTCGGGGTATAAGAAAATTGGTATCAGACCAGCAGGTTTAAGTGTCCTAGGGTGTCTGAAAGTTGGGTCAAGTAGGGTCTTCTTCATGGGTGTGAAGCGCACCACACTTATGGGGGAGGAGCTATGAGACGTCGTTAGGAAAAACTTCCCTTCTTTCTTTTCCAGCTCGTGCTATAGAGTACAAACTCTATTTAATCTCCTTCAAACTCCTGCTCTTCGTATTAAAAAAATCCCTCCCAAAAGAGCTAACGCCAGGAATCAGCCAGCAACTCCAGTAGACACATCGAATGAGCAAGTCACGCCTGCTGAGTTCAGGGCTTCTTTCCAAGTGCTTGCTCAGGCCATGGCCGCCCAGGTCAATCACTAGGCTGTGGACCTAGATCCTCCACAGACTAACAATGTTCCATCAAGAAACTAAGACTTCACTCAGATGAACCCTCTGGGGTTTCATGGATCTAAGTTAGAAGAGGATCTATAAGAGTTTCTTAAAGACATCAAAAGGTAATAGACATTATGGGCGTCAGTCTAGTCGAGAGTGCAGATTTGGCCACCTATCAGTTACCGGGACTGGCCTACACTTAGTACCATTAGTGGAAGGAATATCATGGTACTAACGCAGGTTTGGTGTGTTGGAATCTTTTCAAGACTGCTTTTCTAGACCGGTTTTTCCCATTTGAGCTCAGGGAGGCCAAGATCCAGGAATTTATTAATTTGAAGTAGAATGACATCGGTGTGAAGGATTATTATCTAAAATTCACACAACTATCCAAGTATGCTTTAGCGATAGTAGCTGACTCCAAAGCTCGTATGAGCTAGTTCGTATCGGTGTGTCCGATGATGTGGTCAAGGAATGCAAGGCAACAATGTTGATTAAGGAAATGGACATTTTGAGGTTGGTCACTTATGCTTAGCTTATTGAGAAAGAGAAAATCAAGGAAATGGGATGAGATAATAAGAGGGATAGGACCGGTGACTGTAGCTAGTCTCAGTAGGGTGGAAATCGCTCCCAATTCTGTCAGAAGAATTCATCTCAGCTCCATTTTCTCCTAGTGGCCCAATGCCAAAATTCAAGAGGGATAAACGGGATAGAGCATCTGGCTCTAAGTCCCAAGGTACAGTTACTAGTGGGCGCACTCATCCAGTGTGTCAAGAAGAACTATTTACCTCAAGCTTGAATAGTAGTAGAAGGAAAGAGATGAGGCTATCGGAAATTCATATCGGCCTCGGCTTCCCAAGTAGAACCCTCAACTAAGTGATTCCTCCATAAAACCTTCACGAAAGTTATTTCCTTGTTTCTCAATATCTTGACTTGTTGGTCTAGGATCTCTACCGGAACCTCTTCATATGAAAGACTTTAGTCAACTCCCAACCCTTCTAGGAGAATTATGGATGACGGATATCGAATACACTTCTTACACATAGAAACATGAAATACTGGATGAACCGGAGCCAACTCATTTGGCAAATCCAAATCATAGGCAACCTTCCCAATATGTTTCAAAATTTGGTATGGGCCTACATAGCGGGGACTAAGTTTCCTTTTCTTGCCAAATCTCATCACATCCTTCATGGGTGAGATTTTGAAATAGACCCAATCATTAACATCAAATTCTAGATCCCTTCTTCTCACATCAGCATAAGACTTTTGTCTACTTTGAACTGTTCTCAACCTCTCTCTAATAAGCCAGACTTTTTCAATGGCTTCATAAACTAGTTAGGGACCTAATCAAAGTAATTTCACCCACCTCAAACCAACCAACCTGAGACCTACATCTCCTACCATACAAGGCTTCAAAGGGAGCTATACTGATACTAAAGTGATAGCTATTATTGTAGGCAAACTCTATTAATGGAAAGTAGTCATCCCAATTACCCTTAAAGTCTATTACACATGCCCATCAGTTTGGGGATGAAAAGGTGTGCTAAGCTTAACCTTAGTGCCAAGACCTTTTTGGAATGACTTCCAAAAGTGAGAAGTAAATTGAGTACCCCGATTAGAAATAATAGATAGAGGAACTCCATGCAATTCACCATTTAACTTATATAAAACTTGGCATAGTCTTCCTCCGAAAAAGAAACCTTGACGGGAATAAAGTGGGCTGATTTTGTCATCCGATCTATAATGATCCAAATAGAATTATGTTGCCTTTAGGTGCGAGGCAAACCCACAATAAAGTCGATATTTATCTCTTCCACTTCCAAGCCTCCCGGCCTTTGATGCTCGACCTTAACTTCTTGATAATTAGGAAATTTAGCTACAAATCCTGCGATTTCTTTCTTCATCCCATTCCACCAATAAACTTCCCGTAGATCACGGTACATCTTGTTGGATCTCGGGTGAATAGAATACCGAGAGCTATGAAATTTCTCTAAAATTTGTTCCATCAAACCATCAACATTCGGAACACATAACCGACCTTGGTACCTAAGCACCCCATCTCCCCCTTGGGAGAAAGCCTCAACGGACTTCTCAAGTACCGCCTCTTTCATTTCAACTAATATAGGATCAAGGCCTTGCTTAGACTTCACATCCATCACAAAGGATGATTCGGAACCATTATGGACCATGAAACCACCCTTGGTGGAATCTACTAGTTGAACACCTATTCGGGCAAACCTATGCACATAACAAACCTGTTCTTTCTTTTCATCCTATACCTGAGCCACACTACCCATGGACAATCTACTAAGAGCATCCTCTACCACATTAGCTTTGTCGGGGTGATAAAGAACACTCATATCATAATCCTTCAAGAGTTCTAGAAACCTTCTTTGGAGAAGATTTAAGTCCTTTTGACTAAACACATATTGCAGACTCTTGTGATCGGTGAAAACATCCACATGGACCCCATACAAATAATGCCTCCATATTTCAAAAGCAAACACAACCGCCGCTAACTCAAGGTCATGGGTAGGATAGTTCTTCTCATGTACTTTAAGTTGCCTTGAAGCATAGGCAATCACCTTACCATTTTGCATAAGTACACATCCAAACCCAACTATAGAGGCATCATAATACACCACAAAACCATTGGTACATTCCGGTAAGGTCAACACCGGAGCGGAAGTAAGTCTATCTTTCAAATCTTGGAAACCTTTCTCAAAATCTTCCGACTTCACAAACTTAGTCTTCTTTTGAGTCAAACTCGTCAAAGGAGAAGCAATGAAAGAAAATCCCTCAACAAACCTACTATAGTAACCGGACAAACCCAAAAATGTTGTAATATCCGTAGGAGTTAGAGATCTAGGCCAACTCTTGACCACATCGGTCTTCTTAGGATCTACCTCAATACCCTTGCTTGACACAATATGACCAAGGAATGCTATGGACCTTAACAAAAATTCACACTTGCTAAACTTTGCAAAAAGTTGTTGGTCCTTAAGAACTTGCAACACAATTCTCAAATGGTCCACATGTTCATTCTCACTCCTTGAATAGATCAAAATATCATTGATAAACACAATCACAAACATGTCTAGGTATTGCCTAAACACTCTATTCATCAAGTCATAAATTCCGCCAGATAATTGGTTAGACCAAACTACATTACTAGGAATTCATAATGACCATACCGAGTTTGGAATGCCGTCTTGGGAATATCAACCCCTCTCACCCTCAATTGGTGATAACCCGAATGAAGATCAATCTTGGAGAAATAATTATCCCCTTGAAGATGGTCAAACAAGTCATCGATTCTTGGAAGAGGATACTTGTTCTTAGTGGTCACTTTATTCAATTGATGATAATCAATGCATAATCTAAGAGACCCATCCTTGTTTCTAAAAAACAACACCGGAGCACCCCATGGAGAGATACTCGGTCAGAGGTCAGATGAAACCCTTGTCTAATAAATCATTTAGTTTCTCTTTCAACTATTTTAATTCCGCCGAAGCCATTCTATAAGGAGGAATAGAGATAGGTTGTGTATCCGGAAGTAGGTCACCAAAATCTATTTCCCGCTCAGGAGGAATACTAGAAAATCATCAGGGAAAACTTTCGGAAACTCATTAACCACGGGAACCGATTCAAGGGAAGGGGTTTTGGAATCTACATCCCTCACCCTAACAATAAGGTAAAATAAACCTTTTGAGATCATCTTCCTAGCTTTAAGGTAGGATACAAATTGACCTCTTGGCATAGAATTCCCTCCTTTCCACTCTAAGATAGGCTCATTGAAGAATTGGAATCTAACCACCCGAGTTCTACAATCAATAGAGGCATAACATGTATGCAAAAAATCCATACCAAGAATCACATCAATGTATAACATGTCAATCTCTACCAAGTCAATTCAACAAGAGTAATTGTTTGGTACAAGGAAATGGGACACCTTCTACAAACCCTCTTAGCCATCACATAATCACCAACCTGGGTAGAGACCAGAAAGGGTTCAAATAACACTATGGGGAGCATATCAAATTTCATGGCCACATAAGGTGTCACAAAGGATAGAGTAGCACCGGGATCTAACAAGGCATATACATCAATAAGAAGTAGAACAATAAGAGTAAAAATCCATTCTTAGCATATCATAACATAAGAAATAGAACAATAAGAGTAAAAATCCATTTCAAGTCTAAAATTTTCATAAAAGAAAAGCGGAAGTCTACACTCTAAGTCTCAACATACCCATCTATTACAACATTCGAAATTCGAAAGGGGTACTGATGTTTAATTGTGTAATCAACAACATAATTTCCAGTACGAGTGTCTACGAATCGTGCAATAGTTTGATGTATGTGGATTAGAGTCGTAGATTAGACTTTCCGTACTTTGAATGAGCAGTTTAGTAGTTGACCTTCAAGGTACATATTAGACCTCGTAGATTAGAAGACCATTTAGGGTTTGGTTAAGGGTTACAAAGGCAAGTGCCAAGCCAAGGGGGCAAGGCCTAAGCCCAAGGCCAAGACTGACCAACCTTTGCCAAGCACTGCCCAAGGTTCACGAGCCACTTCATGACTAGTGGTATTGACCATGATCCGTGGAAGTGCTAGTGAAGATGACTTAGCTTGATGGGAGGCAAGGACTTGAGGCCAAGCCACCATCCGAACTCCACGATCCTTTTCACGACCAGTGGTCTTGACCACGGTCCGTATAAGTGCTCGTGAAGATGCCTTTGTGCATAAGGAGGTTTGTCAAGTTGAGGGGAGCCATTAGTCAAGGGACCATGGGCACCACCACGGGCCGTGGTGCCCTTGATGGCTCGTGAAGAGGGGCGTGGCCCCGGGGAAAGGGCTGCATTATCGAGGGCACTTAGGTAAATTCAAAAACATGTAGTTAATTAATGGGGTCGTTTTATATTAATTTTATTCACCTATTTAAGGTATTTTAAGTCTTTAGCCTCAAATTTTAGGTCACTATACACAAGACCCAAATCAAAACCCCGAATCACTCCTCTCTGAAATATTTCTCTCTCTAGAAAGACCTCCATTAAAGAAGAAGCTAGAGGTTGAAGCTAAAGTGAAAAACAAAGGTTCCATTGCTAAAGGTGCGTGCTAGGGCATTGTTTAAGGTATGTTTAGATTTTCATATATGGGTTCTTCCACCCATAGAGCCCCCATTGTAATTCCCTTAATATGTGAAGAAGAATTCCAATCTAAGCTAGGGTTACTTCCAATGTGTGGGTATAGTTGGGTATGATTCCAAAGGGTGGGATAATACTTATTTAGGGTTAATTTAGCATTGAATTGTGATATTATGATGAAATCATGTGAATTCTATGGTTAACACTAGTTTTCTTGATGAGTTACAGGTTTTGTGGGTTTATGCCATTAGAGCTGAAATTGAAGGTTCATGAGTAAGCTTCCTAGATCAATGTCATGTGTAGTAATTGATCAAAGTTTGGATCATATAATTAGGAATTGAACTAGACCTTGTTGAATATGATTGAGCTTGACTTGTAAAGTTAGAATTGAACCTGTTTGATCAATTAAGACTAAAATCACCTAGTAATTAAAGATGTGATCAAAATATCTTGAAACCCTAGACATAAAGAAGATAATAAGAAGGAAACCTTGATAGTAAGGTTTGTGATTATGATAGCTAGGGCTTTAGGGTGAAATTAATATGATTAATTATTGATGTAAATGATTTGAGAGTAAAGTCTAAAAGAGAATAGAAGTCTAATAGGTACAATTATGGTGAAAGGCCTATGGTCACCTAACCTACCTTATGAATGCTTGAAAGTATAAAGTGAGAGAATGACTTGAACATGGATTGATTGGCAATGACATTACTCCATGTGTTATGAGTGTTAAGCAACGCTTAACCAGTAAATCTTGGGGTGTATGCTTCGCCTTTAGTGGATATTGAAGATGAGATGGAGTGTCACACAAGGTAGGGTTCAGGCTCCAAGTAGAAAGGAGAACCAGACCTAGTTGATGTGAGGACTATCCAAGTTAAATGGGGGACTCTTAAGTAGTAGAGTGTGGGTTTTCCCAAAGTTAGGTCTCATGAGATGGAAACCTTCACATAGTTGAGTTAAGGTTTGTAGTAGCAATCTCCATATCCAATGAACTAAGATATGCTTAAAGAAGCCCATCATAGAGTTCTAAAGCATAAATTAACTAAGACTTACTTAATGAAGTACCTCATAGTGTTCAAGATTATGAATGGACTTAGACATGCTTAAGGTAGTGTCTCATAGGGTCCATATGAGTAAGGAACTTAGGCATACTAAAAGGAGTATCTCTTAGGGTTAAACCTGGCAATGAACTTAGATGTGCTTAAGAGAATACCGCATAGTGTTCTAAAGTTAAAGAGAGGAACTACGTTCCAAAACAAGAAGCAATAGTAAGAGGACCTAAAAGTGGTACTTAGCATGATTAGTATTATGGGATGCTATGATTTCATTGCACAAGTATGACTTAGGGTTACTACCGAAATGAGTTGAGGTAGGATTGTTCCATAGTTGCCTTCCTTGGTATAGTTGACTGAAGGTGAGTGATTCCCTTAGTTATGAGAGTTAACTAATAATAAGACCAAAGTAGGGTGAGTATGACTAATATGAATTCAAGGCTATGCTTATTGTGAAGGGTAGTATGGGATGCCTTTCACGCATTGCACAAGTGTGTCTTGAGGTTATTTAGGAGTATGGTTCCCTTATGGTAGAAATATTTAAGACTTAACCATTGATACGCTCAAATTACACCTCCTTACAGAAGCATAAGCGATCGTTATCAAGTACAGAACCCAACTTGGAGGTTGGGATCGATCCCACGAGGAAAATGGTTTAGACTTTACTTTAACTCACGATTATATTCGATTAGTCAAAGTATTTCCACAAAAACAACAATTAACTAAAAAAGGGGGGGTTTTGTGAAACGAATTGTAAGAACTCAGTACGCAATCAATAACCAAAAGTCAAGTTCGGTTGTTATCAAGATGAGAAAATTAACTAGGGTTTACGTGTTCACCATAAGCTCATAACGCAG
>JAJOOO010027006.1:0-13505 GCA_029582685.1 Solanum piurae
ATCAAAGTAAATATTTTTATGTATAAAATAAAATTTTAAAATTACATATATAATGTCGGGTTGGTTTGGTCTCGGGTTGTTTTTTTTTTAGTTAAAACCAAATCAACCCAAATATAGTCGGGTTTTTTTTCCCAATACCAAACCAAGTCAAACCAAACCACTAGTTGGATTTTTTTTTTTTATTTGACTCAATTTACAGTTTGGTTCAATTTTCGGTTCGATTTTGTACACCCCTACCAAAAATTATATTCCACAATTTATAAGATTTTATAGTACAATTTTTCTCTAAAATTTTTTTCCTCAAAAGCCATAACCATTGCTTTTGTCAAATAATTCAAAAAATGAGACAATTTTAGAAGGAGAGAAATTCGTAAGAAATATTTTTGAACACAATAATGGACCACTCTTTAATAATCTGAAGGATATTTTTACACATATTCTTCTTCTACAATTGCCTTTGACCTAATATCCTTTTGACTACTTTCCTATTTTAGACATTTAAGTATTTTAATTGGATTGTTTTCTAATTTTCTCTTCTTTCTAATTAAATAATAGCACCCTAGTTTAGATGGAGATTGAGTCATATTCAGTACCAATAATTGTGACCTTTATCCATTTACAATAATACTACTATAGGATATAATTATATAATCACTATGAATAAACAAAGGAGGAATCTTTTGTACTTACGTCAATATTCTTTTCTTTTTTGCTTTTTTTTTTAATTCGAGGTTTGGAGTCCATATTAGAGCTCTGACTAAATCTTAATCGAGTATTGCAGGGTCCATTCGAGGGTGACACTCTCAATAAGATTTTCTTCATACCCAGAGCTCGAACCTGAAACCTCTGATTTAAGAGTGAATCAGTCTCTGCACTGCACCACAATCCATGTTGGTTACGTCATTGTTCCTCCTTGCAAGAAGTTTTCTATATTTTTTGTTGTAACATTAACTGCCCAATTCAGATTCTCTCCAATCAACATTTTTAAATTCATATTTAATTTTCTATAAAAAAACAATAATTTAATCTAAGGGTATGTCACAATAGAAACTGAAAGAAAGAATTTAAGTTTTATGTTAATGCATACATAACGTTAAAATAATCGGTTATAGTGGTTATAATATTTTTGAAACTAATGATTAATATTTAGGCGGAATGGTTTGAGAAACTCTTGTACTTGACTTCATTTGTCAGTTGGATCATTATACTCATTACTTTGTCAAATAAATACTTAAACTCAATGAAACTCTATTTTTTGAACTCCTCTGACCATTGACCTAACTTATGTGATATTAAATTGACTGAGTTGGACAACTACATGACTACACACGTTTTGTAGCAAGTGACTACAATATTTCTATTTTTAAAATATTAAAATTAACACAAGAAAACAATAATAATATTTTTAAAAAAAAAAAACTCAAATCATCTCACCTTCTTCTTCAGCCCCACCCACCCCTTCTCTCTCCATCTTCAGTCCCCAGCCCACCCCTTCTGTTTTCTTCTTCTTCAGATGAGTACTCACCCACTCATCCATCATTCTTTCTTTGTTTTCAACACCCATCTCATTCTATTTTTTTTCATTGTCTTCTTCGATAAACAGTACCCTTCACAACTGCCACCATTACCATAAAAAAATATTAAAAAGTTACTGAAACATCTAGCTAATCCATTTTCATTTTTATGTTCTTATATAAAATTTTCAAGATCTATTATATTTCTTAGATTATTCACAAACCAGTTTTTTTTAATTCAAAATTTATGAGATATTTGAGTTTATTGATTCAAAATAAATGGAACAGATCCTCAAGTAAACCTAATGGCTAATGAATTTTTGTGTTTGAATTTTTTTTTGGGACAATGCAATTTTTTTCAGGGATGAGGAGTGGAAATGGAGAAGACGATGAAGCGGGGAATTGGGGGAGAGGAATTGCACCTTTATAAAAATATTATTTATCTTTTTTAATAATAAATTTATGATGTGTCATTAAATATTTAAAAAAGTTATGACGTGTCACTAAAAAAAATGGCGGGGCTCCACGTGTAGCTGTGTGTATCACACTTCCACTGATTATGTGAGAAAAGGGTTTAAAATATTGTATTTCGTGGAATTTAAGTGTTTATTTGGCAAACTGGTGAGTAGGAGGATCCAACTGATAAACAGAGTCAAGTACAAGGGTCTCTCAGGTCATTCCGCCTAATATTTATGTGGTTATAAAAGTTTAAATGGGAAGCATAAATTAAAGTTAGTTATTTCATATTTTTGGAACGAAGAAAAACGGGTCACATAAATTGCACTTTCCGAATCTGAAAAATAATTTTTTTGAAAAAGAAAAGAGAAAAAAACAATATCAGAGCCAGGTTTCGATCCTGGGACCTGTGGGTTATGGGCCCACCACGCTTCCGCTGCGCCACTCTGATGCTATTGTTAATGAAGTGCACAAAATATTTAAAAATAAAGTACTCAATTTCATATTGAAAAGGGATGAAAGTGTAACATTTACAAAACAATGGGGGTCGAACGTGAAAACTCACCCAGCGAAAAGTTAAAAACACGTAAATTTTTGGATTTTATTATTTTCATTCTTTAAATATGATAAATTTGATAGTTTGAGAAATGATTATAGTTATTAATAAAGGTAAATTAGAAAATAAGTAATAAATTAACTCCTAAATTTCTAAAGTAAACAAATAAAATAGACATTTAATTTTTAATCCATTAGACGAAGTATCCTCTGACGTCAATTTAGGCTTCTTTAAAATCCGTCAACTTCCCTTAAATATTTCTAATTAAATATTTAATGCATCATGACATAAACAAAGCTTAAAGAAAACATTTAAAAGCATAAAATGAAGGGCATCTTACTAATTTACCCTTTTAACTCTTTTTAATGTACTAATTTATGTGTCTTGTTAATCAATATCAAAATTAACACACACACACACACATAAATATATAAGACATAGGGAATACTCCATTCCATTTAAGTGATTTTTAAGGGTTTAACACACCCATTAAAACAGTCACATAAATTAAGCAAATTAATCTTTTTAAGGCATTAAAAGAGGTAATTAAGAAGGCATAAAACATCAATTTGAAATGCTGGAGATTGTGAAACACATAAACATACTGATAGGTTATTATAAAAGTAGAGTGATATATTCTCTTTTAAACAAATAATACCACAGATTATCAAACTAATTAAAGAAATAAAATTAGCTTATGTAATCATTTATCTTATTTTAATTACTACTTGTAATGTTTCGAACCTTGCAAAGCAAGTCCTTCTTCCCATTAAAAATATAAAACCAGGTTGCGTGATGTACTTTTAACTTCCATATGTACAATTACGTAAATTAAGAGGATTCTAATATATATATATATATATATATATATATATATATCCTTGTCCCATAAGTTAAAGCAAGGACCACCCACAAATAAAGTTGTGAGCATTCGAAGGAATAGAATGTCTTTTAAAATTGTACTCTCTTCATTTCTATTTGTCTGATCTATTTGGATTTAATACGGAATTTAAGAAGAAAAAAATTACAAATATTGTAGACTTAAATTAAAGAAGTGTTAAATATATTAAAATGTCCTATAATTTAGTAGTCTTAACATATTATGTGAAAAGTTAAATTAAAGAACGGTTAAACGAACTAAAAAAAATAAATAGGTCAAACAAATTAAAACGGAAGAAGTAATTAAGATAGTCAAGTCAATCATTGATTTAATTTCTTGGGTAACAACGGTTCTTTGAAATCAAATCAGTATTCAAAAATTTACGAAGCTTGTCAACATATCTTTCTTCTCGATATCTTTGATTAATTAGTTTGGTATTTATTTTTATAAACCAATGAAATATTTATGATTTGATACATGACAAATTGTGGAAAGTTTTCTTTCCTAGCCTCCAATTAAAGTATCTTTTAGAAATGGAACCTTTTCTTTATCTGCTCAACGAGTCGTTATTCTATTATATGTATACAAAATTGTCTATTTAATCAAATACTTGGATTACAAATCAAGTTTAAATGTGTGCATACATCACATTATTAAGGAAGCTTGCATTGGAGCAATCATTGACTCGTTTTAATAATAACATTTAAATATGCATTCAAGTTATAAACATCACCACTCTAAGAAATTTCTACACAAGCAAGTCGCCTATATATTTTTATAACAGGTAACATGTCTTATTTTCGATATAACAAATTTTTAAATTCTACAGAAGCATATGTACACGCCAAGTCATGACATGTTGTTTTACAATTTTGCAGATGCCCCAAAGGATTTTTATAGAGGAAATGGTCTTCCTTTGAGCTCATAGCCCAAATTCTGGAACCATAAGCTTTCAGATAAATATATTTCTAACAATAAAAACATCAATAACAAGAAGAAAAAAAATCAAAAAAATTAATAATCCAAGTTGTTTGGTAGATGCAGAAAATTTGCTCATATCACTTTCCAATTCCTGGGTTCCAAATTATTACTGCAAAAAGAAAAAATTATGAAGGAAAAACCGCCGCCATACACATGAGGTACAAATTTGACAGAATATAACACTGTTCTACAAGAATTCTACTTCATTGGTATATGCTAAGTGTATTAATATCAAACCGGTGACGCTAATCCTTTTTGACTTTTGAGGCGCTAAAGCAGATTCTTTACACTACTTGGTATTTATCCAGCTATGCTTGCAAAAGAATCAGTAGCAATTACCATTTCTCGTTCTCTTTAACATCATAATTTACAACTATGCAGCCTCCAAGTGTGAATTCACCAGGTCCTCCAAGCTCGTGAACCCAACATTTGCATCAGGTTTCTGATGCACTACAGAAGATTCAAGTGGCCTCACTACGGGTGTAGAATGTCTAGCATTTGGTTTAAGTTGCTTACTCGCTTCTGTCTTCTTGTGCATCTTCAAGTGGAAGTTTGTTATCTGTAGCTCTGGTAGAAGTAACAGTCTCCTCCTGAAAGTAGGAATGAAAATCTATAGTTAGGATTTGGTCGATTAACAATATCTCTGTCTTATATTCACTAGCAAAGAAGTGAAATAACTTCAATATTTGACTTCCCACGAGGAAAATAGAAGTCAGTGAGAGCCTAAAAATTTGGGGTGAATCACAAATGTGACGATAACGAGTGATATCTGTCCACATATACTGAAATTCAGTTTTGAACCAAAAGATGCTAACTTTACCTTCTTTATTCTGTCAGAAACATGCTGATCCTCTACATGGCTGTGATCATCTGAAATTTTACCAGTCTGACTTCTTTCGACTTCCTTCACTTCCGAAGAAATACTATCACCATTTACAACACGATAATTTTCAGAAGTGGAAGTGTTGCGACTCAGAGATGCAGAATCGCCATTAATAAAGTCAGTTTCGTTCCTAGTATCTATCTCAACTGACTTGTCCTCTTTCCTATTAGCTGCTACCTCTGCTCTCCTCTTCTCCTCCTCCCTCTGTTGTCGTTTTCTTGCTTCTTGTTCCTTTAACTGTTTAAACCTGAAAAAAAAAAAGAATCACAATAAAGTCCTAATGACAAACTTCTCACCTCCAAACAAGGTCTAGACATCTTTCTAACCTTTCACCCTGGCGGGACTTATCTGAAGTAGGATTTCCATCTTTCTTTTTAGCTATTGTTGCTTCAGAGACTAATTTCTGAATTTGAGGTTGCTCTTTCCTAGGTGTATCATCACTTAATTTCAAGGTTGGAACTTTTGCACCTCCAAACTTCTGAAGCCATACTTGTTGGCCGGTGCTAAGTATGTTGTTTGTTAACCTTCATAAGATGGTAAAAATAATGCTGAGAGTTTATTTGATCATGGGAGAACAATAGTAGTCAATAAATTGGATAATAAAGAGTATAAAAGAAACGATCAGAGGAATAAACCGCTTTTTCCGAACTAGTAATAAAGAAGTGCTTACCAATATAGGCTCAGACCAGAAGGAACTGACAGTGAAAAGTAACCAAGCATTAGAGGGAGAAACTTAGTTATCGCTTGAGAGTTCTTCACATTTGGATCATCACTCTGGAAATTCATTAAAAAGGATTGGAAACTAAAAAGAAAAAAAAATAAGATGAAAATGATTTAGAAGATAAATGCTATATATTAACATTCACTTCTTCGTAACAGACTAACCAACTATGGACTGGCCAACAGATTGAACAGAATCATGAGTCAGAATGAATAAGTTAACCATTCAATTCACTTAGCAATAACAACTAAATTCAGTTTCCAGTTAGAGGGGGGTGAAATTAGAGATATGAACCACAAAGAACTGAGCACAGAACACCATCTAATGTCAAGGTTACAATACAAAGATAAAACACCATTAGTACTTTCTTCATCGGATATTCATAACTTCCGGAACCAACAACATGCCCAACATTTGGATGGGCAGCAAGTGAATAATATTCATAATACATACACCAGAATTCCAATTATCAGGACCCTGATGTAGAATCGATTCAGTGAACCAACCATCTCTAAGACCATCCAATAGTATTACGACAAAAAGTCAAAAGGTTGGATATACAGGAACCTGACTCAACTTATGAGCTTAGTCATTTACGGTCTAGTGATATTGAATGCAATAGTTGACACAAGGAACAAGATGGTAAATGAACCGTGTATCTAACAATTGGAATTGAATACTTGAACACAGGGTACAAGATGGTACATTTACCATGTACAGTATAGGTAACCCAGAATAACCAAACAAAATGAGGTAAACAACAAGAGACACAAAGCAATAGAGTTAAAGGATATCATCATAAATGCAGATAAAGAGAGGCAGTCTCTTTTATCGTGCATAAAAGGAGACTGGAAATGGTTTCATTGACCAACCTGTTGAGATGGTTGCATGATTTGAATAGAGATGTACTGGGAGACAACCAACAATACAGGCAAGACAAGATATGCAAAAGTATCTGACCAACCAAGCGGAGGATGACCATCCTGTAAAATCCAACGATAAGAATCAGTGCTAATGCATTCTTCAAGGTGAAGCAACTACAGAAATTTGACAGCATTCATCAACTAATAAACTGAACTGCGAGATTTTTTTGTTCCAGATTATTTATTACTACAAACTTCATCCTTCTAATGCAGTATGCTTCCTTAATCAGAGACAGCCTCACTTGCTGAGTTACTCAAATAAGACATGGCATGCCACCTTTATACAGCTAGTAGAAGGGACAAAATCTGATGGGTTGAGTCACACCCCAGAGAAACTCATATTCTATATGCATCTAAAAAATAAAATGGAGCATAGAAGAGCCATATAATGAAACAAATCCTTATATTGCAGACACCATAACGCGAAAAGGAGAAGAAAGAGAAAGGACAAGTTAAATAAACAAAACATGCAAAGCTACAACAATAAAATGTTGATGAAGTTTTCAAGCTAAAATTCACACACACACACACATAAAAAGAGAACGAACGAAAGAAATGAGGAAAGGCAGGACAGCAGCATATGACTCACTACGAAAGGGAAAAGCCAAGAGGTGCCACTTCCAGTTTGTCGGGCAGCAACTGTTGTTGGACCAGCTAGAGAGGGTATCCAGAAGAAGCCTTCTGTCAGAAGTCCCTTAATGTAATACAAATAAAAAAAAAAAATTAAGTATTAGAGATGCTTGAATGAAACTGTAGAAATCGAAAGAGTTTGCTAAAGTGTATAAAAGGGTGAAATTTCCAGCAGTGGTAGTTTGCTTTCCACTTGCCAAATTTTTTTCCTTTCTCATTTGAGAATCAAAAAATTCGACACTGTCTCCTTTTTTAGCAAATGTTATTCAAGTTAAAAAGCTTATGGAAAGAATGGGTGAACAAGTAAAAAAATATGGCAGCTTTACCTCATTTGCCACATTTGAGAGGGCTCTGTAAAGACCAATCCATATAGGTATAGTGGCAAGAGTCGGCAGACATCCTGGGGGTAGATGATAGAAATGATTTAAAAAACAATTATTATATGTCCATGAGTAAGGATGAACAACCAGAATTATCAACCATAAAAAGCTTTGGCATTGAAAAAGAAAGAACATATGAGACCTGCCAGTGGATTCACGCCAGCTAGTTTATAAAGTCGAGCAGTTTCAAGTTGAATCCTCTCCTAAAATAGATGTATATAAGAAGTTAAAGCAATTAAAGCAAAGATTACACACTGGACAAATATAAGAAAATGCCACAGCATAACTTAAGCATGTACATCCTCCGGTAATCTACTGACTAACGGTGAAAAATATATGAAGCTTGGGTCCAAATTAACCTGGTCTCCAGCATATCGCTCCTGAATAGCCTTTATTTGTGGTGCCATAGATCGCATTGCCAGTGATGATTCTACCTAAGAATGATTCTCAGAAGATAGTAAGTCATCTTAAGCCTTCATAAGCAAGAATATAATTTGTGCTTTGTAAAGCTCAATTGGCTTCTTCCGAAATACTATCTGCTACACAGAAATATGAAAATAAGGAATATTGTAAAGTAGAGACATGAGAGTAAACCACTGACCTGTTTTTTGGTTAGAGGAAAAGTTGCAGCTTTTACTAGTATTGTTAGTAGAATGATTGCGAAACCATAAGAATATGGCACATGTAAAGTTGAGAGCCCGTCCTTCAGAACCTGGACATAGCACAAACCACTTCCTTAATTGTTTTCTCTCTTTTCTTTTTCTTTGATGTGTGCAACATATGAATAAGAGATAATAGAATTTAAATATGAATAAGAGATAATAGAATTTAACTTTGGATCAACCCATATAATAAAGTTGGATATGATTGTGCTATCTCTCCAACACTGAGCAGTAGGATGTGACATTTAGGCTGAAAAGTATTTCTCTTTCCATTTGATAGCGGCATGAAACATTTTTTCCTTCTTACTACATCTTCTCATCCCAATCATACCACCAAATGAAGCAACTAATAGATCAGATAAGTTCTAGGTATCAAATAAAGAAACCAACTTTAACAACCTCATTCTTTAAAGATGAACAGAAATATAGCCATATACACAATTCTTAACTGCTAAATATTACATTTTGAAACACACTTACATCCTTCCATAAAATTGTAACCGAAACCCAACTATCAATACAAAATTCAAAATCAATCAATCAACAACACGACAATCCCAAAACAGTTGGGAGTAGGCTATATGAAACTTTAGTATTCGTTCAACTCTACTCGAGTCTCAATTCAATCTCATTCCAACACTATGACAGTTCTGCAAAACTTAAGGCTACTTGAATCAATAAAATCCACAAGGGCACCTTCCAAACACAGTATGACAATAACAACTAACCCTTAATTCCAATAGTCTATACACTAGTTTCTCCAATACAGCTAACCCAAAAGCCCCATAAGTAAAGCTTTCAGCTCACAAAAAAAGCAAAAAGAATTGAAAGCAAAGGAACATCATAACATGGTAAAAAACATAACTTTAACATTAACAAACCTTCAAAACAGTCTCCATTCCATTAGTAATACCAGAAAGCCAATCACTATTTTGTTTAACACTTTCAGTAGTGTCAACAACAGTATCAGCAGAACCTGAAACAGCAGCATCAGCAACTGTATACAAAAACCCTTCAGCCCGAGTAAACAAATCCTTGAAAAGCAACTCTGCAGTTTCCGGGTCAGGAAATGGATCCTGCCCCAGCCCGAATCGAGCTACTCCAAGCATACCCCTTGAAAAGGGTTTGTTAAGTGGAAGATTTCCAAAGTGGGTTCGATGGAAAACTGGGTTTAGGGTTCTTGTTCGGTCTACAAATGGAGATAATATTGAATTGAGTCCAAGAGAAGGGAGAAAAGTAGCCATTTTCGCTAACAAAGTTTCAGGTTCTTGTAAACCCTTGAAGATATAGATGAGTTGGGATTTTAGAAAGAATTGATTTTTAATTATGGGTTTTGACAAGTCCTAAATTTTTCATAATTTTAAGTCAGAAAGTAAGAAAATGAAAAGATCTTTGAATATTTGAAAAGAAAAGATATCGTGGGAAAAATGTTAAATATGAAAAGATTAAAAGAGTCAAATCTTTTTTTATATCCAACAATCATGGACTTGTGGAGGATCTTTTTGTTTGCTCTTGTTTTTTCCAAATCAAAATGATAAAATAGAGGCGAATTCAGAATTTTAATTAAGTAAATATTAAAAATAAAAATATAGTGTTTGAGATTTGAATTTTAAAAAATTTAAGAAAAAACTTGAACTTTTAAAACTAGTAAGTCAATCTTTAATTGTATATTAGGAGATTCAAAATCTTTATATATAGATAAAAATATTAAAAAGCATCTTATATATTGTGTAATTTGTCACCGAATCTCTTAGAAGTCGTAACTCCCTAAATTCGCCCTGATTGATTAATAGCAGTTTATGATAATAAAACAGCATAATACATATATGCACCATTTAATTTGGTCTCAGCTACATACAGTAGTGAACCCAAGATTATCATTAAGGAATGTCAATGGTCATTGATCGATTAATAGTAGTTTATGATAATAAGACGGCATAATACATATATGCACCATTTAACTTGGTCTCAACTACAATAGTAGTTTATGATAATAAAACGGCATAATACATATATGCACCATTTAACTAGAACACACGACCTCCAGGAATTTTCACAACAACTTAACCACTATACTAAACTTTTAACTTGTATCAAAAGGTGTCAATACTTGTATATATACTTCTTAAGCAATAATTTGACCATATACAATGTAATTTTCCGACGAAGGGGTGTCAGTAGTGGATCCGCCCCTAGTCACATAGAACGTCATATAGAACACGTGTGTCTACTTGTTCAACTTTGTACAAATTTAAATGTCTATTTATACATATTCAAAGTTAAAGAATATAAATATAAATTGAGGTCAAATTAAGTCGTACATTAATGTATTATGCGTAATAAAACTGTTTAAAAGCAATCACAAGACTTGCAACAATTGCTATATTTTCATGAATTTTGTTTTCTCATCCAATTGTGTGTTTTCTTGGTAGTTATTTTTGCACAAAAACTAGCAAGTGATGTATCCGGTTAGTTAAGGATGGAACACCAATTTATCATTCATTATATACCGGGGCGGACCCATATAGGCCCTTTCGGGTGCTCGAATACCCATTAACCTTGTACCGAAGTATATATATTTATATAGAACTTAAGAGAGAAAATGGTCTAAAACCTCCCCAATCTATATTCGAAATCCCAACAACACACTCCAATTTTACGGGTATCCTATCACCTACTGAACATTTTAAAAGTGAAATATATACTCCTTAAAAAGTCATACCCAGATTTGAATTGAGCAGTGATATGCACGCTCCTGCCACATCACATCACCTTTTTTAATAAAAAAAAGAATTAATTCTTTTTCTTTATTCTACAGCCATATCATCATCAACCTGGTGCTAAATTATTTTTCATGAGTTTTCTTCTAAATTCACCCTCAAATTCTCTATTTTTGCATAATCTTCTGTTTTTTTCTCTTTTTGATTGATGAAATTTTCACCCAAAATCATTAACAATTCAATGCCCAAAAATTCCTTTTTTTCAATTTTAGGATTTAAGTTTTTAGCTATAGTTAGTTTAGTAGGAATGTTGAAAAATGAAGATTTAGTATGATTTTTGTATAATATAATGTTCATTGTAGATTTGATAACTAAAATCTTTTTAGATCTGGAAAAAAAGATAAAGAATGCATCTGACTTGTAAATTTTGTGTTTGAGCTTGAATTTGCATCTCCTGGAGCTATGAAAACAGAGTATGTGGTGATGGTGATTTAAGTGGTTGTTTACATCAGAACTAATTGTTGATGAATTTGTTCTCACATTGTGGAATAACAGAGATTATTTCCAGTGGATTTTTAGTAGAGCTACTGTGAGAAGTGAGTGATTCGAAAATGAGAGAGAGCTTAGTGATGGAAGAACTATGGGGGCGGAGACCTGATAGTAGAGGAGCCAAGCTCACCTGGTGGATCAAAGAAGCCATCACCGCCAGTGTTGTTGTCGGTCTATTAAAGAGAAAGAAGAATGAGAAAAAACGTAAGAAGTAACAAATAAATAAAAGGAAACATAAAGGTTTTTTTAAAAAAGCAAAATAATGAAATAAGGAAAATATTAAAGTTTTAATTAGTTTTTGAGTAAAGACATAAAGTCACCACTAAAGTTGTCTTGAATTTTTAAAAAGACACCTTAACTTTGCGGGAGTCCTATTACCCCACAAAATTATTGAATATCTTTGTAAAAGTACCATTTTGACTCATTTTCTCACTATGTTTGTGACCACGCACATGAAGCGCGTGAATGTCCTTTTTTGCTGTCAAAAACCAATTGAAAAGTGCCACGTTTCAATTATTTTCTTTATTAATTATTTACCTCATCTATATTCATCATCTTCTCCAAATTGGGCTACAATTACCTCAAATGTGTTGAACTTAGTTAATGACAGAGCACGTAAACACTAGCACGAGCAAATATCATTAACACAAACCTGGGAAAAATCATTATTCAAAAATAGAATCACAACATACTATCTATAATAGATGCTTTAACATGGAATAACTCATTAAATTGAAACATCTCAAAAGAATTTCAAACAAGTAATACCAAGTTCAAATCTCCATTAACTAATCAAAAACAGTAACTTTAACATAAAAAAAGTAACTACCAATTCAAATCTAAGCGGTAAGAACAACTGCTCCACCATTTTCTTTAATCCTCTTCTCTGCGTTCTTCGACACCAACTTAGCCTTCACAACAACAGGTTATCATGTAGGCAAAACACCTTTGCCTAAAATCTTGAAGTACCCAAGCTGGGTAATCTCAATCAATGGAGCAGTACCCTTATTGGTAGTATCATTGTTCTTCACCTTTTGAGGAAGGACAAACCATAGAGTGTTGATGTTGACAGTGTGGCAATAAAATTAAAAGGGGTGAAAATCATGCACAACTTTATTGATGAGACAATGGGTCAAAATGATCTATTTACAAAGGTATATAATACTTTTGTGGGGTAATAGGACGCCCACAAAGTTAAGGTGTCTTTTTAAAAATTTGGGACAACTTTAATGGTAATTTTATGTCTTTTCTCTTAGTTTTTTTGTCTTTCACTCTCTTTGAGAGAGTGAACTACATCTTCTTTGCCACCTCAGCATTCAGGGAGCAAATAATTTTGCTTTAAAATAATTTAAGGGGGTGATAGGACTCTCGTGAAATATAAGTGTGTAGTTGAAATTTCTGATATAAATTGGAGAGGTTTTAGACCATTTTCTCGAACTTAAGAGGGATAGTATAAAATTTAAACAATGAGCACCCATATATCAAAAGGTTCTATATTGGTGTAGTGGTTATTTGAGGGTTGTTAAGGTTTTGATAGCTTTTGTGTCTGGGTTCGTTTCCTGGTCCCAGTCATTACATGGTTGATTTTTTTATTCTCTCTCTTTCTATATATATATATATATATATATATATATATAAAATATGTTCAAT
>JAJOOO010027007.1:0-10483 GCA_029582685.1 Solanum piurae
CCCCCCCCCCCCCCCCCCCCCCCCCGCCTAGCTTTCCACAATTTAATTTTTAATTCAAAAATCTGAGAGGCATTCTCTAAATCAGAATAAGTCTCTCTAACAGCCCTAGCAGTAGGAAGAAACAAAGATGGCTTACCTATGGCAGGATCCATGGAGTTTAGTAGCCAAGCGATTACCATCGAGTTTTCTATTCTCCCGGCGTTCATTTTCGGGTCTCCTGGTTCATGCTTTCTCGTTTCTCCAGTCAGGTGTCTAAGTTTTCCTCGGCCATCAATTGCCAAACGGACAGATTGCGCCCATTCCAAATAATTCTTTCCTTTCAGCTTGTGAGTAGTAAGCTGAAAAGAAAAATGAGAAGAATCGTTTCCTTGGCTCATTGGAGCTTTGTTAATAGAACTCTCGGCTTCTATCGATGCCGCTGGGTGACGTAACCCAGTAAATGTTGTTTTAGTCATAAGCAACACAAGAATGAAGTTGCTCTGATACCATGTAAGTTTTGGTACCAAAATTGTACTATTTATTCATCCATAGAGATACAAATTTATAGTATAGAAAACCAAACTATCTAGCAATCAAATTCCTTGATTCTGGCAGATTTGAGAATCAAAGGATGATTTTATTGATCTAATATCCTAACCTATTCAATAGCATATCAGATCAATTTAAATCCTACAAAATCATATCTGATCACACTTAGATATTTACAAATCAACAGTATTTGCACTGTTTCCACAAATGCCTCATTCTGTATCATTGAATGAATTGTTTGGTATCTAAATAAGTGAAAAAGGGGAGCTTCATCTTTATCAATATATAGAATGCTTCAGCAATGCTTGTCATGGCATATGGTCAAGTTTGTGCCTGAGACAATCTCTCGGAATACATCAAATTGGGACTTGAAGCCACCTAAGAAAAGCCTTGGATTTGATTTAGTGTCAAAGAGTTATATCTTTATATGTGCTTGTTCTTGAAATTGTTTCTTTTCAAGGTTGAGTGGAATCTGTCTTAATCTTCCGTCAAGGTACTCTTCTTGTCTTACATCCATATATCTGTGATCTGAAACCTACTGGTAGATCTGAAAATTGGCACAATCTCTCTCCTTTCTCATGCCCCAACTTACTCTTTTTCCTCTACGCACCCAAAAGTCTGAAGTTTCTTGTCCCCTGCTTTGTTTTCCATGTTTTCTGGTTCACTCTCTTCTCGTCGTCATTGTCTTATTCCCCAAATATTAAAACCTTTTTTTCTGGTTGAGAATTGATGCTGGGGCTGGCAACTTTGTTTTAGGGAAGAAATCATCATCTTTTGTTTTAAGGTTAGGATGACAAAATAAGATTTTGGATCCATAGAAGTGGGAGAACTGAGAATTGGCCATTAAACCTATCCCAGTTGCCCTTTTCCCTCTTTCTTTATTTTGTGTTGGCAAAGGATGTTTAGATTACTCCTTCAACTCTTGAACTATCTTCATACATAGTTTCTTTTTTGTTTCCCTTACTTTTCCGGCCAAATGTTCATCTTAGTGTGGAATAAGGACTACATACAAGCTGAAGCTAGTTTGTAATAAAAAAATTTAATAACAAATAGGAGAAACAAGAATAATTGGTGTAGAGAAGCTGGTTTTGTACAAAGTAAAAAGTAGACAATCAGAATTTCTACTTCCTATTATGTGAAACTATCAAGTGGTTGATGGGGTTGCGTAGAGGGGGAAAGCGCAAAGGTGCCTCTTGGTTTACGGTCTGCAGGTAGCTATTAGGCCTTTTTTACAAGTCACACGAGTTTGGAAGAAAATAGATGTTGGTGTTACTTGAATTATGTGTTAAATAATTTACTCCCACTAGTATATTTGTGTAAAATTTCCATCAATAATCCATGTTAGCTTAGATTCTCCTAAAAGTCTCTGCATTGACAGTTTTGTAGCATCAGAGCAGGCCATTCACTTTGTGCAATTGATATTTTCTTGTTTCTCTACTAGCAACTGAATCTCAATATGCTTGCTTGCTTGTTATTACTCTCAGATGACTGCTAACATGTTTGTTATATGCAGAGATCATGGTGCTGCAGAGCAAATTCGAGCAGGACAAGAAACGGATACAGCAGTTGAGAGCTGCAAGAAAATTTCGACCTTACTAAACAAATACTATAGTTTTTTCTGGAAGGGAGTTGTTATAAGCTAGAAAAGAGAGGGACGGAAGGATTAGGAAAAAGGGGTTCCAATGATAACCACATTACCTTAACTTGAGAACATTTTCATTTATTATGGTTTAGTTTCCGAGTGCGAGTGCATCAATTATTTTATCAGGTACCTCCATCCATCAAGATGTAAGCAAAAATGCACATGAATGTTGTCATAGAGGCGAGCGACTTGGCGATTAATATGATACAGACTCTAGATGTCATCGCGTCTAGTTGCCATATTTTGATGGATATTGAAATATTTATAGATTTATCAACTGAAAATGTATGCTTTTTCTTGCTAATGGTGGAAGCTGTCAAATGTTTTGTAAATCTTTTTCTTCCCTTATATCCTATTTTCAAGCTAAGCTTGCATTGATTCTAAGGAATGTTTTCATTCATATTTCTTATTGCAGTTCACATGACAGATAATTTCAATAAAAATAGTCTTTATGTTTTAATCAAAGAGATAAATTCAATCCAACTATATAAAAAAATTATTATCCGCTACGAGTATTAGATTAACCGCTACCATATTGATAACCTGGCGATAAACAAAAATTGTAATCAATATTTGAAAAATTAATAGCATTTTGTTATAAAACATTATAGTGTGGATGTCCATTACACGAAGACATTTTCTCTCACCCATTATCTCCATTACTTTCCTCCTTTATGAAGATAACCATAACCTCCCAACTTTATAACCTTATATTCATGTTAATGTCATGTTTATGAATAACCTTTTGTATGCCTCTATGTTACACTATAAATAGAGGCATAAGGGTTCATATTGTAGACACTTGAAGACTTGGAATAATAAGAAAAACTCTCATCTCTTGTCTTCCTATTTCTATTGCTTTCATCTTCTATATTTATTGTCTTGTTTTGCTTTAGTTTTACAACACGTTATTAGCACGATTGTTCTATTATTGAAGGATTGAAGCAAAGTAAATATAAAGAAGGTAAAAATATTTGTGTTTATTTTTCTCTCGGAAACAAGGTAAATTATTATATAATCTATTTTATATTTTACTTTTGAGTATGCATCATTAGTTTTCTTACCATCTCAAAATTATATGAGTCCAACAGTTTGATCACTTATATAGTTAAAAAGTAAAATTAGTTTTGTAAGTTAATAATTTGTAAAGAAATTGTTCTTTATGATCTTGTTTTATTAAAAGATAAGTTATTGAGTTATGTGGCATATACATATTGATTGGATTATCATTATTGGTTACTTTTGCACCTCTTTATTTTTCTTTATTCAAACATTTACTTGTTGAGTTATTAATATATTATTTGTACTAACAAAGTTTGTTTTGTGATTATTTTAAAATGGTTAGTAAATGATTTTTGTTCATTTTTCTTATGCTTTTATTCAAATTCAGATTATATTTATTATTTTCGATAATTATTTTTTTGGTAACGTATTTGGTTTATCAAGACATTGATTGAGGGTAAGATGGTGAATTCAAGTTTCACCGCACCAAGTCAGTAAGACATCGAGTTAAAGTCTCGGTGCACCATGATAATAAGAAGTTGGGTTCAAGTCCCATTGATTTATGACCAAAGACGTTTTTATATGGGTAAGACATTGAGTTTAAGTCCTAATGCACTATAGTGATGATATGATGATGACTAACATAAAGTTGTATACTTTTGACTGAAAGTCATGAAATTTTCCCAATTAATTTGCTCCATTTTCTTATGTGAATGTGGTAGCAGTACATAATATGCCTGAAAAATGACTAGTGGTTGTATGTATGAATATGAGTGTGGTAAAATGTTAATGGCCATCATTGTGATAATTAAAAGGAAGAACTTTATGGGTTCTTAAGATGATCCTTCAAATGTGAAGGTAATTTGTCCATTAAAGTGGTATGAAAGGTTATTGGACACATTGTTTCTTAAGATGCTCCTTCAAATGTGAAGGTAATTTTTATCCATCAAAGTGGTATGAGAAGTTATTGGGCACATTGTTGTTGGTGCAACCCAAATTTGAAAAGTTTTGTAAATCCTTCATCAAAATAAAGGAATACAAAGTGGTAGTACATTTGGTACATTTGACCTCTTAAAGTGATGTTAAGGTGAGTCACATAAATTTGATAATGCCGAAGCATGACAGTGAGTTTCTAATAAAAAACTTATGGAGCATGTACAAATGGTTATGGTCCATTTCTTGAAGAAAATGTGACTTGTGTTCGTATGGATAAGAACGTATTCATGTATTTTTGGATAAATGTCACATCTCACCTCTACGGGAGATTTGAGAGATTGAAAAGAAATATTTTGACATAAATGATTATTTGGTCATATACTTTGAGTACATCACAAATATTGTGGTATGTTCTATCATGAACTATTGCTAATAAAAGAAAGAAATAATTCTTTTCTATAAAGGTTGAGGTCATGACCAAAATAAATATTATTGTGTGGAAACACAAATTTGTCATTAATTGTCAAGAAATAAGTCTGGCATGTATTCTCCTTGAAGGAGATAGTCACCACAAGAATGGTGTTGTGAAATTTGTGGCAGTACACAAACTTAATTAAGAGTTTCGGAAGAACTAATTTGTTACTATCCAGAAATGAAAATAGTTCATAATATTGAGGTTGTAGTAAGTCTCAAAAGAAACTTTTTAAGCTTCGGAGGAATTGATTTTTTTTTATTATATTGAGACTGTAAATTATTGAAAGATTAAATATCTTCAAATTACTACAATCAAAGCGGGTTATGAATATTTACATAAAAAGTTACCCGCCTTTCTCTTGTTTGTTGTATACAAATATAGGCATGATGATGGAATCACATGCAAAAGTAAACTAGAAGTTTACTAGAATAAATATCAGTTGGCATAACCGGTTGACCATTTCGGTTCAAATGTGATGCAAAAGAATTGAGAATTCATGTGGTTATATGTTGAAGAAATAAAAGATTCTTCAAGAATTCTCATGTGTTGCTTGTTCTCATGATAAAATGATCATTGTACCAGCTAAGGTTGGGATTGTATCCCCTAAAATTATTTGGAACATATACAAAGGTGAATATGGGCCTGTTCACCTGCCATGTGGACCGCTTACTATTATGATTTAATAGATGCATCTATGGTTAGGTCACATGTGCATTTGTACCAACTTACAAATTGGTTTTTGTAAGATTGTTTGCTCAAATTGTTAAATTAAGAGCACAGTTTCAAATTATAAAATTATGTTGATAATACTGGTTGATTTAGCAGAAATTGTTTGCCTCCAATTATAGCTAGACCATTGATTATGAGAACAAATCTATCAAATAAAATTTGGTATGAGATGAGTTTATTTAACGTGTATGCATCAAGCCAACAAGGTTCTCCCATCACAATTGGTTCAGGGTCAGGAACCAAATAATTTTCATCTAAAAATTTGATGTTTGCACATATGATTTTATTGCTCCACCACGCACAAAGATGGATCTCCAAATGAGGTTCGGGGTAAATGTTAGATTTCCTAACATTAGGGGGAGATATGTTTAGCAGCTGAAATTACGTGTGGGGTGAATTATCTAGATCCTCGTTAAAAAAAATGTGAACTTGAAGTTCAAGAGATAATTCATTTGCAAAATATTGCAAATAATTTGTCAGATGTATTTGCTTACCCAATATTTTAATTAAGCTGCAAATGCTCCAATAAATAGTCCTTAAAGGACAAAGTCTATGATATGCCAGAAGCGTGATGGACCAATCGATTCCAAACGTAAAACTCCTTGAAGAAGGAGATGAGCAAATTATCAAAATGGTCATGATAATGAGGTAAGTGCTTTGAAAGAGCACTATGACATAACACTTCATAAAACCTTGGCAAAGGTTCAGGTACCTGAAAATGATGAAAAATGAAGAGATCTCGATAAGTTATGTTGTACTGGAATCAAATCAAAATGACCGTCGACGGTATCTTTGATATGAAGTAACACGCAATGCTATAAATGATTACGAGGATCTTAAATTCGAATCTGTCATATTGTGTGGACAGATAAATGATTGGCACTATTCAAGTATATTGTGTTTCACTTAGAGAAGTGATGTTTTTGATCTTATAGTTCATGGATCAAAATACAATGTCAGTGTGGTACAAATAAATCATTGTGCGAAAGTATAACCGTTAGATATAAAGTGCGGTTTGTGCCTTGGGGGATAAAGAGTTTTCACAAAAAATTTGACATTATTAAATGGAGATATATTCTCCAGTGGTGGATGCTTTGTTTCAGTCTGGCAATAGATGAAATATTTGAATATGCATAATGAATGATTATTATGTCTAACTAGAAGATGAAGGTTATATGAAAATCCTTGAAGGATTTAAAAGGTCTTAAAGCAATTACATTGAGTACCCAATGATTTTGAGACTGCTTAACACAAAGAAATAATTTTTTTGATCTCATGAAAATGATTTAAAATGTCATGTATTAGTGCAATTGGTGCACTTACAGATTGCTGGTTATGCAAATGCTAGAAGATTATTTGATATACATAACGAAAGTTATGTGAAAGGATTGTCATATTATCATTCAAGTTATGACAAGAAACTAACAAAGCAAGTGACGCAACACATAAAAGATGTGTGATTTTCTTTCAGAAGAAAAGACGAGCTTCAATAAAATTGAAATGATCAATCCCCGAGTCAGAAATGATTTGATTATGTAGATGCAGAATATTTATTTGATCTGCATAAAGCTCGATCGAAAATGGACTATTATTTACATATGGAGACACAACAATAGCTTGGAAATTCAAAGAATCACATTAGTAACCACTTCTTCAAATCATGCAGAAATAATATTATTGATCTATGAATTAAGTCGGGAGTGTGTTTGGTTGGAATCATGATCTATCATATTCAAAAAATATGTGATTTTCTTTCGAAAAGGATATTCCAATCACCATATACAAAAATAATATATAGCTCAATTGAAGGGAGGATACAATCAAAGGAGATCGGACAAAGCATATTTCACCAAAAGTCTTTTTCACACATGATCTTCAACAAAATGGTGAGATTGACGTTCAAAGACCTATTCAAGTGATAATCTTGTAAACTTATTCACTAAGGATTGCCAACATCAATATTTGATAAGTTGTGATATAAGATTGGAATGCATCGTCTCCGAGATATCAAGCAAAGTTTTTATCAGGGAGAGAAAATACGCGTTTTACTCTTTTCCTTGACCATGGTTTTATCCCAATTGAGTTTTCCTGGTAAGGTTTTTAACGAGGCAACATTCAAAAAGCGTATTAAAAGATATGTGTACTCTTTTTCCTTCACTATAATTTTTTCCACAGGGTTTTTTCCTAGTAAGGTTTTAACGAGGCATATCATCTATGGACATCCAAGGGGGAGTGTTATAAAATATTATAATGTGGATGTCCATTACACCAAGACATTTTCTCTCACCCATTATCTCCCACCCATTATCTCCATTACTTACCTCCTTTATGAAGATAACCATAACCTCCAACTTTATAACCATTATTCTTGTAACATTTCACTTCCATAACCTCCTCCATTATATTCATGTTAATGTCATGTTTATGACTAACCTTTTGTATGCCTCTATGTTACACTATAAATAGAGGCATAAGGGTTCATATTGTAGACACTTGAAGACTTGAAATAATAAGAAAAACTCTCATCTCTTGTCTCCCTATTTCAATTGCTTTCATCTTCTATATTTATTGTCTTGTTTTGCTTTAGTTTTACAACATATTTTCTTTTATGTAGGTTGTCGTTTTTTAAAAGATATCTAGCCTTATTCCCAAGGCTATAAGTCTATAAATATAGTGAAAAGTAGGAATTTTACATAAATGAATTCTTTTAGATTAATTATTTCCATTTTTTGAGTATTTTACCGTTTATATGTTTATCTTTGATAATTAAAGTCACCCTATTACTTTCCTCTTCTTTCTCCTTCTTTGTCTAATCTCGTCAGAGATGGCTTCTCCGACGAACAAAACAACAACCACCTCAACTCCCATTTTCCTTTCTCACATCCATAACACTTTCAAAAAGATCTACCAACTGTAGAGAATAGCAGAAGAAAAGTATAATAGGGAAACCTTCTGCTAGCCCAAGATCATTAACTAAGATCGAAAGATTCAACTAAAGAAGAAGAAGCTAGAAAGGAGGACTTATTAATGGAAGAAGACTTTTTTTTTGGGTTTTTCTTAGGTTACTTATAAATGCCTAATGTCACCTCTATTTATACTTGTATAGGGATGCTTCTAGAAATTATTCTAGATACTTCTACAAGAAAAATCTAGATATATTTATCTTCTAACTATCTAACAAAAATCTAGATATTTCTATAATTCCCTATAAATATCTACTTCTCTAGAACATCTACACAATTCCTAGATACATCAAATACTTAAGGTATTACTCTACATAATTCTAGAAAGTTCTACTAAATATGTAGGATTATTTGTACCTCCAAAAAATCATCTTTATTTTTCACACTCCCCTTAAAGTGATTTTTTGGAAACTACCCCACACTTGTCGCGGAAGAACTCAAACGAAGCTTTGAGCTACATCTCAGTGAAAATCTCAATATTTTCTTCTAGACTCCTTTTGCTTCTTCAATTGATAAAGATTTTCCGTTATCGAATGGTCTATGTAAATTATCTCCTTGCTGAGTTTCTGAACTCCCCTTTTCTCTTAACTTCTCGGCATCACTTTCCTGTGAAGTGTCAACACCAACATAGAATCCACTGTCATATTCTCTTATCATCTCCTCGATAGATTTGTTGGCAGCTTCAGAGCTATCAAAAATCATATCGTTTGTTTTTTAGACTTCAATTTCATCTTCTTTCTCTATTTGATCTCTACTCTCTCCATCTGCTTTCATAATTTGCTCTGAGTCATTAGTTGATCTTGATATTGCAGATGATTGATCAGATACTTCCGCTTCCAATACATCTCCCTCGATGCTTTCTGTAAAGGTCGTCACTAGCACATGTAGTTTTAGATATTGTCTGTTCAAGATCTTCTTCTTTGATTTCTTCAATAGGAGCTACCATATCACCACGGGGAACATCCTCAAAAATTTCTTGCTTCATGCCGACAACATCAGTTTCTTGCTTCTCCAAGTGATTGGTTATATTATATTCTAGATTCTCGATCCAGTCTATTTCAAGATTGATGGAAATAATGACATCTAGTGCTCGATCCTCAGCTACTAAACATTTTCCCCACTCTTCTTCTTCTTCAGCAACTTTTTGAGTCATATTGCTCTCCTTGGCTCGGCAATATCTTTTTATGTGTCCTACTTCACCAAAATGATAACATCTTAGAGGCTTCTTACCAGAATAGTTAGAAGACTCTTCTTTCTTTCCAGGTGAGACTCACCTGAGGATCGAGAGTACAACATATCTCTTCATTTACCTTTGAAGTTTCTCTTGTCGGCTACAAAAACATCTCCTTGTCGATCCATCTTTGACAAATGCACTAGACAACTGCTTGACTAGTAATTCCTGTGACGACAACATATTTTCAAACTCCTCCAAGGATGGTTGTTGAACCCATCCTTGAATCGACGTCACAAATGGAATACATTCAGGTTTCAAACCACGAATGACAATTCTTCTCATTCGTGCTTCAGAGATAGCCTCATCCGAATTCAATAATGATAGTTTGTTTTTAAAAAATATTTCCAATTTCAAAATTTTATTTTTGCACCCCACCGCATCCCTACCCGCGACCACCCACCTCCATCCCTCCAAAAAAAAATTAAGTTTATTTTTAAAAAAATATTTTTAATTTCAAATTTTTTTTACCCCTAACCCCCCCTCCCCAAAAATAAAATAAAATTTAAGTTTAGTTTTAAAAAATATTTTCAATTTCAATTCAAAAATGATTTTCTACTCTCTAGTAAAAAAAGAAATATTTTTCTCAAAAATAATTTTCATTCATAAATCAAACACTAAAATTTTTTCTGGAATTTTTTTTCTACTCACCAACCAAACATGAGAAAATAAGTCAAAAATCTACTTGTTTTCCCGAAAAATATTTTCTAGGAAAATATTTGTCTTCATACTAAACACACCCTGTAACACCCCGTATCCGAAAATAGAGATTTCAGATTTCTGGTGTTACAGGTGGCACTCACGGACACCATCCACGGACCGTTGATGGACTCATGTTCCATCCTGCAGGTCCGTGGTTCGTGACAGAAAACTTCCCCAGAACTCAGTCAGAAAATTTGGCTAAGTGTTGACCCACGGCCGGACTTAAGGTCCGTAGGTCAAGTCACGGACCGTAGTTCGTGTCCGTGGATCGATGC
>JAJOOO010027008.1:0-14943 GCA_029582685.1 Solanum piurae
ATATTCCTATCACATCCCAAGAATCTCTGTCTCCATATTCGTATTATCTTATTTTTTCTGATTTTTTAATTGTAGTTGTTACGAACCCCCCCCCCCCCCATTTGATAATTGACACTTGTGTCAAAACCCCTTTAATTTATAATGTTTTTCTTCGAAAATGTTTTTAGCTATGGTTAATTTTAGCATATTCATGCTTAACTCTTAATTCTCAGAACTGCTCCCTTGGGACTCGACCTCAACCCTTGGTTGGGTTATAATACTATTGAACGATCGTAGACACTTGTATTGGAAGTTGTGTCTTGATTACGTCGAACATCAATTCTCTTTACTCCATTTCTGTTACTTTTTAGACTATTTTATTATTATTTTCAATTTGAGGACAACTACTATTTTTGTTTGGTGGGGTGAGGTAATTCCATACCTACCTCTATTTGGATGTTTTTGTGAATATTGTTGTTGTTGGTTTTGGTTTTGTTAGTGTTGGATCTTATCTTGTATTTATATATATATATATATATATGTATATCTTGGTTTTTTATCCATATTGGTCCATTGTTTTTTGCCACCTCTTGATGTGTGTGAATGTGGTTGTTCTTTTGCAATTTTGAGTGTCGGTTTTGGTCAATACCGATGACGTCAATAGTGTTCTCAATTGAACAATATAAGTGTATGGCTAAGATGAGGCACATTGAGTTACATAGGTCATATATGAACTCCTAGCATCTCGTTATGACTAGCCAATTGTTGAGTTGATCTTTTGTGATGATCATTGCACGCTAGCAGAAAATTGTAGAGTCTTGTTTGATGATTGTATCAAATGCCATGTGTGGTGAGGTTGTCTTGAATGTGTGTTTGATGAAGCCTAGAATTTTCCCCGTTAGTCCAATTGATTAATTGAAGCAAGCGATTGAAATGATCTTAGGCAAAAATTTGTGAAGAGTGAACCAAATTGATAGTTACCTCTTTGTGACAACCTTGTGCGAGTGTGAACCTAGCTTGGCACCCTTTTGAGCCTATAATTTTCTTTGGAAGAACCTTGAGCAACGTTGACCTCCTTGTCCCATCACACATAACCTTCATGAAGTATTGACTTATTTGAATATCTAACTTAGGCCAAAAGCCTAAGCTGGGATGTGGTGAAAAAGAAGGAAAATCAAGGAATGTTAAAAATCCACCTTTGAATGAATGGTTTGAAAAGAATAGAACCCATCTATGTAAAAAAAAAAGGTGAAAATGGAAAAAGACTAGAAAAGAGAAGAGTTTGTGAAATAAAGTGTGTGAAAAGAGTAAAAGAAATGGGGTATCCAATGAGTCATGTTTAAATGAATAATAGAGTGGATTGTGAACATCATAGAATGTGAAAGAGAAGGAGAAAAAGTGATTTGCAGGCCATGCTTCATGAGGGTAGAAGTCACTAGACCGAAATGATCATACCTTTACACTCATCCCCATTACAAGCCTTGAAAATACCTTTGTGATCTTGAGTGAGCTGAAAATAATGTTGATTGGAAAATAAGAGCAAGCCTATCGGTATAATCATGCATGTGTTCATCTTTGGGAGAGTGAGAGTTGTATTTGATTTCGAGATTATAAATTGTTGATGAATCTTGTGTGAGCATGAAATCATTCTTGGTGTGAGGGCATTTGAATGCTTTTGTTGAGCTTGAAGTTGCATTTGAGGCAAGCATTGCGAGCTTGAGTCTATCTGATAATGGTTAGTCACAATTTGAAACTTAGAGTGCACAATTGAACATTGTATGTGTGGTTTGAACCTCTTGTGTGCATTTGTGTTGAGTCTTGAGTAGCATTGTTTGCAAACATCCTTGTTGAACTGATTGATCTTGAGTTTTACTTGAGGACAAGCAAAATTTTAAGTTGGGGGTGTTGATGAGTCTGAGATTTCGACTCATTTAGGGCTATGTTTTCATAGTTTTATTGTCCTAAATGCCTAATTTATGCTCTAAACTGATGTTAAAGTGTTGATTTGCATAAATGAAGGCTAAGGAGGAAGGCAAGGACATTACTGTGCAAAAAGGAGCGAAAAAACTGAAGAAGTTGAAGAAAGGTAATCATGGTGATCGCCAAGACCACTCAGTGAGCTGCCAAGTGGCTCTTTAGCTCGCCAAAAGTTCCAGCATGCCAGCCTAGGGGAAGAACCTACTTGGCGATGGAAAAGGACAGTTGGCGTACCGTCGAACGGATCGGCAACCTTGATCCTGGTCGCCTAAAGTCACAGAACCCTGAGGATAAAAAGGGAAGGCAAACCAACGATGGAATGGAGCAATGGCCGTGTCACCGACTTGGTTGGCGACACTCGACTTACTTCTCCTAATGGTCCTGAAAGCCAAAATATGGGAAACTATAAATTGAATTTCAAAAAGTAGAAAAGACATCAATTCTTTAGAGAAGTGTTGAATCCAGTTTTTCCTGAGTTTTCCATTGTAGAACTTAGAGTTTTTGACACTTGGTTTGGAGGAATTTTCAATTGGGCTTTTGAATTAAGTTGATTTAAAGCATTGTAGGGATTTGGAAACCATTACCCGGTTCATGGCTAACATAATTGGTAATTGTTTCTTCCTTTTTATGATGTGGGGGCAAAACCCCAATTCTTGGGGTGTGATTATGTGATTATTGACTTCAATTAGCTTATGGGTATTGTTTTTTACTGATTTAAATGCTTATTTGAAGTGGGTTTAATTGATAGTTGTGTTTTAATCTATGAATTGTAGATGCAAATGCAATTCTAACTTAGTGTTCTGACTTTCTTGGGAGAGAGGTTTAGAACTAAGGTTTTCAATTGATGATTGTAGTTATTGGGTTGTTGTGGGTTCATCTCAAAAGAGTGAATTCTAAACTCGATTCTACCTATATAGCTCGAGAGAGTAGATAAATTAAGGTATTGGGTTGTTTATAGTGTTAAGCTTGTCGAGGTTCGAGAGAACTCGTTTGAATCGTAATAGTTATTCGAGAGAAAGCTATTGCATCTATAGTCCAGCCTACCCACTAAGATTAAGTAATTAATAGTAAATTCCAATTACCCATATAGCGAAATTACTCAATAATCGATCACATCCCCAAGAATTTCTCTCTACTGTTTGTTTCCTCTGTTTTCGCAATTGTTTTAGTTATTAGTTGACAAACCAATCCCCCCCCATCTAACATTTGTTTTCAACCCCTTCGATTTATCTAAATGTTTTTGATAATTTCTTTTCCTATAACCAATTATACCACGTTTATAACTTCATAATTGAATTCAAACTTGTACCACTCCCTGTGGGTTCGACCCCAACTCTTCGTTGGATTTTATACTAGATTATATTCGCCTACACCTAGTATTGGATGAGGTGTAGTTGAGCGTTTATCAGGTGGCACCCACACTTAACCTCCTACGTGGGTGAACCAATGAATTCAACCCTAACTTGTATCAATTGTTCAATTTATGGAAAACAATCATAATGCGAAAGCTCAAAACTTATTAAAGTAACCAATAAAAGAAACATCTAGAGTCTATAACATATTAATCCCAAAACTTGAAAGTCATCACATCAAAGACATCTAAACCCCAAATATTAAGTCGAAGAATATCAAAGACACCAAAGTAAATAAATAAAGTAGTTTGTGTCCGAAAACTAAGGGCATCATGTCATGACCGAGAGAATCCAACACGAGCTAGAAATAAATAATTCACCCTAAAACTTGGTGTGCCTTAAACTGTCTACAGCTGAGGGCGATTCGAAGTCGATGGTACATTCGTTGCACTCCACAAAAGGAAAACAAAGGAAAACACAAGTAGGGATCAGTACCTGGTAACATGTACTGAGTAGATATCATCGACCGACTCAAAATAGAAACTAATATGCATAAAGTAATAGTATGAAATCAACAATAGCACTTAGCAGGTGGCAAGAAACAAATAACATGAACAAATGAAAATAGCACTGAAGCAATTACGTAATCAGTCACAATATCAAGAACACACACGAGGACTCATGCCTCCACACCACGTTCATTTGGGAAATAAGTTCTATGAGATAGAGTACATTATGTTATTTCAATATGTTTTCTTTTATTGTTACCGTGCCGGAATGTGACACCCGATTCAATAATATCGTGTCGGAACGTGACACTCGATCCCATAATACTGTGTTAGAACGTGACACCCGATCCAATAATATTGTTCCGGCTCGTGGCACCCGATCTAAATATATCATGCCGGCTCGTGGCATACGATCCAAATATATCGTGCCGACTTGTGGCACCCGATCCAACCATATAGTTAATTCATTTGTCATTCTTTATCATCTCTTTCAAATTCCTAAAGAATATTTCATTAAGACTTCTTTATTCAAGGCATCATTTTAATTAAACAAGTTCAAGATTATGGATTTTGCGGTCTTGGGATTACAGACCAATCACAACAACACATGAATTATCCAAACCACAATAACCAAGTACATAGAAAATTCACAGTATCACTCAATGACTATCAATCACTATTAAGAGTCCATCTATCACATAGAATAAACCATAACCTACCTCAATCGAAGAACCGAAGTCAAGCAAGCAAATTCTCCAAGATTTTCCTTTCATCAATGCCTCTGAACATTTCCAATCTATCAAGTATGCATAAATCAAAAGTAAACGAGTCTATAGACACCCATATTTATTTGTTTGGGATAAGGCACAAGTACCCCCATTGACTATGACCAAAATCCCTGAGATACACCTAAACTTAATGTAATACCTCGGTTTTGAAAAGAAGGAAAAATTTACAGGTTATTCTAGGACGGGTGCCAGTACTTACGGAACCACCGACGGTCCATCGATTGACTTACGGGTCGTAGGTCGAACCGTAGGTGGCAAGTCCAAATATTTCTAAAATTGTCAAGTCCCAGTACCTTTTTACGGTTCACCAGGACGGTCTGTTATTCAATGTACGAGTCGTAGCTAGGTCTCGTAGGAGAGTCCCAAATTTAGTGAAATTTTGAGGGTCGAAGTTAGGATATTCAGTTAGCATGTGTGGTCTGTTAGTGGAACAACGAACCTTACATTGCAACCACCGATGAGATCCAAAAGTAAAGCCCAGGAACCCCATTAACGATTGGATAGGATAGTCAGCGGCTGGACCTACGGATCGTAAGTCCAACCGTTGTTGGAGGTCCAACAGTTATTTTTACGAGCTTTTTGGTCTTTTCCCTAATAATTTTAACCAAATACTATGTCATTTTTCCTTTTACCCAAATGCCTATATAATGATTTAAACCCCCAAATTACCCAATTCATTCTCCTAAAATCTCAAAAGTTGATCAAGTTCATCCTCTCAAATATTTCTCTCTCTAAGGAAGAAGAAGAAGTCTATGGTTTCAAGGTTAAGTTTCTAATTCTCTATTGATTGTAGGCTTTTAACTCCAAGGTATGATTATCTCTCTAAGGAAGAAGAAGAAGTCTATGGTTTCAAGGTTAAGTTTCTAATTCTCTATTGATTGTAGGCTTTTAACTCCAAGGTATGATAACTCCAAGGGTTCCTAATTCTCTCTGCATGAACTGAAGAAATTGCATGTTTTTAACTTGAATTCCCATGAACCCATGTGAAATCCATGATTCCTAGACTACAATCATATGAAGAAGCTTCTGAACTAGGAAGCAAGAATTTATGAAGATATGCATGTTCTTTTTGAAATTGATGTAAATGATTTAATATTTGCTTTGAGAATGAAGCATCAATGTTGTTTTTGTGAAAGGATTTCTCACATACACATGAAATCATGATTGTGAAAGGATTTTCTCATATAAAGGATTCATAATGTTGAAAGGTTTTCTCACCTAAAATGAATCAAGGTTAAGGAACTATTCTAATGTTAAGACAAGTAGCAATTACCCATGTCTCATGATGATAAGATAAGTTAAGATAAATGAATATTCCGTGGGATTTATGCTTAGCACCGAGAGGATACTAAGATGAAAGCTCTCCTATAGTAGAGGTCGGGTTTCAAGTAAAAATTTCCCTATCCCATAACTATGTGCCACCATAGGTTTGTCTTAGATAGACATTAGCTAGTGGATCCACTTAAGCTAGAAGTTTATTGTTCTTACCTTGGAAAGTGAGGAAGTCTCTTTTCAGTGTAGGATAGAAACTGGATTCCATGTTATAGCTCACATGGTTTATGTCGATTAATACCGAAATTCCCACAATAATTAACTAAGGTTACTTCTAGAAGTATCTCAAAGGTGTTTTAAAAAAGTTTAGCTTGTATTGACCATGATTATGATTTATGTTTTCTAACCTTTTATCTTATGGTTTAGCTTGGTCATTGCATGTCATCTAAAGTACTTTTTAATATGATTTCATACCTCTTTTGAATTGATATCATACTCAGTACATTTCATGTACTAACAGATACTCTTGCCTACATTGTTTCACTAATGTAGGGTCAGACGCATCTATTCCACATACTCGTGGCTAGTGATCCCATATTGAGATATTGAAGATCGGTGAGTCCTCATGTTCTGAGGACCGAGATTACAGTTACGACCCAGGGGTATACCCTAGAAGTAACACGGCGTACTTGACCCCGAAGGGGTCTCATACAAGCCCTTATCATATCATGAACATAATATAATAGAAAATATGGAAAATTTAAAACTATTTACAATCGAAGTCATTTTCATAAAAGCAAGCAGAAGTCTTTCTATAATTTGTCTCAAACCATCTAATACAACTTTAGAATAAAACTCTTGGGACATAATCTATACAATAGTCTCAAAACATGAAATAAAGACATAAAGGAAATGGTGGGTTTTGTCCTCGAAACTATGAGGACTCACCAAGATCTTCAACTCCTTTGCTCCTTAGAAACCTATCTTCAAGATAGCACTCAAGTCTCCAAACCCTACATTTGATTAGAATGTAGTTAAAGTATGCATTAGTACAAAATGTACTATATATGTTAGCTAGCATAATCATAAGAGCATAAGACTAGTGTTAGTCAATATAAGACGTAATCCAAAATAATATGAAATACTTCATGAAACATCCATAATAAGCATAAGAGACAATATCATCATAATAAGCAAAGTCTCCAACATAAGCATCATATAAGCATTCTTTGACTCTTAGTCATCTAAACCATAATAGAACTATTCTCAAGTAATATAAAAGCATACATGTGCAATGCATGAATAGCATCCCATAATACCACCCAAGGCACGTATCCCTTTTTGGTCATCTTAATCATAGCCTATATGCATGGTCAAGTCTTAAGCTTTTCTACCATAAGGGCACCATACTTCTAAGTAACCTCAAAGCACACTTGTGTAATGTATGAAAGGCATCTCATACTACCCTTCACACTAAGCATAACCTTGAAGTCATCATAGTCATATTTACCCTACTTGGTCTCATTATTATCTTACTTCACATAGACATTGGAGCTATCACCTTTAGTCAAACATAACATCTCAAGGAAGGCAACTATAGCACAATCATATCTAAGCATACATCATATAAGAGAAACACCTCATGAGTCACCTTAATACAAGCTTGTGCCATGAGAAAGACCCCATAACCCTACCCATGCTAAGCTAGACACTTAAGGTTCATCATTCATGTTCATAATCTCTTAGCATCATAAGGACAAGGGTAATCACCTCTTAGTCATGCATGTATTGGAGGGCCTCTAAAGCTACAATCCAAACTAGTCATGCTAATGTTCATAAATGCAAGGAGGAGTCACATCAAGGCATAAATGTTTATTTCATCATGAAAGACAAGGGTATTCACCTCTAGTCATACATACTAATGAATTATAAAGACAGGGGTATTCACCTCTAGTCATGCAAATCAACGAATCATAGGTATTCGCCTCCATGTTCATTATTAGTGGAATATAGGTATTCGCCTTCATATTCATTATTAGTGGAATATAGGTATTCTCCTCCATATTCATTTTAATGTGTAATGTAGGTACTCGCCTCCACACCATCATATAAGGATCATAAGTAATTGCCTCTATGATCAACCTAAAGGCTAATGGGTATTCACCGCTTGCCTTGGGAGTCACACCTATGTAAAGGGTAATCACCCCACACTCTCCATGTTTCACTAATTACGAGTAAGGGAACTCATCACACAATCCTATCATGTAAAGGTCATTTAGGGGAATCACCACAAGCCTCATCACATTTCATAGTCCTAGGACTTAGATTCTTTTAGGTGAGAAAGCCTTTCAACCTAGAATCATTCTATGTGAGAGAACCTTTCATTTCATGCTATATTCATGCATAATACCATATCTAGAATTCTACATTAGACATTGGTATCCTCATGACTCAAGTGAATCTATCACTTCACATATTCAAGCATTTATTAGGTAGATTAGGTAGGCAAAGATCTTCCACCTCAACTCTATCCATTAAGCTTCTAGTCTCTTTTAGACTTTACTCTCAAAGCCTTAGCACATCTAGATCATCATATTGGTTTTACTCTCAAAATCCTAATGATCAACATACATGGCTACAATCCTTATACTCAAAGATTTACTTCTTATTATCATCATTCATACCTAAATTCAAGGTATTCTAATCATACTCTTCATTACTAGGAGATTCTTGTGATAATTGATCATAATGTTTCAAGTTCATCTTTACAAGTCATGATCCTTCATATTCAATAAGGTCTAGTTCAATTCATAATTATATGTTCCTAACCTCGAACAATTACTACACATGACATTGATTTAAGAAAATCACCTATGAACCTTGAATTTCACCTCTAATGGCATAAACCCACAAAATATCAAATTCATCAAATAGGCTAGGTTTAACCATATTAATCACATGAATTCATCATAATATCATAATTCAATTCTAATACAATCATAATTAGGTATTATCCACTAGATTGGAATCATACATAAACCCTACCCACAATGTAGAAGGAAATCCTAGCTAGAATTGGGTTTTTGACTTCACAATTGGGGGAAAACCTAGGGGGCTCTATGGGTGGAAGAACCCATAGATGAATAATATAACACACCTCAATTCAAATCCCTAATAAATCTTGAAACAATGGAGGAAAATATGCCCCTCTTCCTTCTCTTCTTCTTCTTCTTCTTCACTTCTAGAGAGAGAATTATTTGGAGAGAATTTGGGGTTCTTTGATGAATGAGTTAATGACTTAGTTTAGGGGCCTATTAAGCTTATATAGGTGGTTTAATAACTAACTAACCGACCTCCCTTAACCCTTAGCTAATTACTAATTAACCCCTAAGTCCCCTAACTAAAACCACTTAACTAAAAGTTGCCTTGACTTATGAAACCCCCACCCACAGACCATGGGTAGTTCCACGAGGCGTACTGGCAAGTCATGGATGGTTCAGACACTTGTGGAGGAGCAAGGGAGGTCCAGCCTTGACCCACTACCCCCACCTATGGGGCATGGGTCCGCCCACGGCTCGTGGGTACCCATTTGTAGGTGATGCTTTTTGTTTTTACAGCTTTTGGGTTGTTTTAAGGGTCCTCCTCAAGGACCCCTTGGGTGGTCCTTGGGGGGTCGTACCTTGACGCCCTAACCCTAAAACCCTCATTATAAGTACAGAAAACATTTTTGTGATATTTAATCCTCATACCAAACTCTAAAACTCTTACGAAAAGCTCTAGAACTCTCTAGTTCAACTTACTAATCTCTGAGGCGTAACAATATCTCCCCCTTGGGATCATTCGTCCTCGAATGACGTTTCTAGACACTTCTTAAAATTACAACTCTAAACTAGCTGCCCATCATGCATGCACTACATCTAAATGCACATAATCAAGGAAGAAACTTCAATTCCAAGCTAAACACATTCAATGCAACACAAGGGAGTAGGAAGTACTTCTACCAACCCAAAATGCATGAAACTCTATATCTACTCATTTTCAAGGAGGAACTAACATCTCCTAGCTAAAACATGCTCAACACACACATGGAGCCTAAATGCAAATTACTCTCAAAAAGCATTTGTACAAGGAGGAATCTTTCAACTCCAAACTAAGGCATGCTCACATATTCATCTCATGAAGTTTATATGCAAATCTACTCAAATGCACTACAACATGAGTAAAATAATGCATATAAGTCATTTCTAACAAGACCTAAGCATTTTCATGAATATGCACATTAGGAAGTCATGGCAACACACAAATCACATATGGCTTCATATAAAAGCAAATTAAGAGGAACTTAAAATCTCAAGATCTTAAATACTAAAGGAGGAATACAAGGAAGGAGGATGAGGATATCGGGACTTCTCATTGGCTCTAGGCCTCCCAAATAGCACCCTCAACTAAACCCTTACTAAAAGATCACTCCGACAACGTCATGGAACAACTTCCTTGTTCTTCTATTTCTTAACTTGCCGGTCTAAGATCTCTACCAGTACTTCTAATTTAGAGAGGTTCTCTTTAAGCAACTCTAGCTCACAGGCAATCTTACTAACACCACTCAAGATCTAATATAAGCCTACCAAACCGGGACTAAACTTCTCATACTCACTACACCTCTTAAGGTGAAAATTTCAAACAAACCTACTCATGAACAACAAGGATACTAAACGACCTTTCTATCTAAGCACATTATCTCCCCCCCTTGAGAGCAAACCTATACAAACTTTTTTAAGCATAATTTCTTTCATTTCTAAGGTCGGAGTAAGTCATCACTAAGATTTCACATCCATCACACAAGATGATTCTAAACCATGGTGAATTACACTTCTACCTTTCTTAGAGGAGTCTATTCACTCACTTATCTAGGCATTATTTAAACACCCTATTCAACCAATCTATCAACATACCTCAAAACTCATCATGACTAAGTCGGGTTCTACCATCAACTAAATATAACCACACAATAACCTTGATTGATAGGCACATTATCTCCCCATTGGGAGTAAGCCTACACAAATTCTTCTAAACATATTTCATAACATGAGGGCAACAATGAAGCATCATTCATACTAAAGACGACATCATAGTCTATCCTTTCAAATCTATCAAGTCATAAAAGATAAGTAACATTGGAATCTAGTTAAAGAATAGAAACACATACCGGTAGCCACATAAGGAGGTCACTCTTGATCACCTCTAGATTGGAGAGCTGAAGATTTATTCTTCTTTGGAGCCTTCCCACCCAAACCAATTGGACCGGAGAAATGGTAGGGTTGGGACCTCCGACGACTATCTTCTTTATTTCTAGCAACCTTAAGGCAATGCATTATCTTGTGGCCCAACTCAGCACAGCCAAAACAAACATTAGAGCCTGCTAAGCATTCACCCTCATGCCTTCTATCACACTTACTACACCCCGGTAATAGAATCTCACTACCATCTTCTTGAGACTTGGGGTTAGATACCCTCTTTTGGTTGAACTTAGGAGTACTTGAGGGACCTTGCCCGGGAAACTTTTGTATAAATCTAGGGAGACCATGTCCATCGGACTCATCATCCAAGGACTCATCATCATCCAATCTAGAACTCTTTTTCTCCTTAGATTCTTTTTTAAGTTTTGACTCTTCCATTCATTGGGCGAAAACCATAAGACGTGAGATATCCATATCATCTATAAGCATTACCACACGACATTCATTTTCTACTAATTCAGATACTCCCATCATGAAATGGTTCATCTCAGCCCTTGAATTCTCCACTAAGGTTGGAGCATACTTAGAGAGTTGAATAAAGTTTAGTGAATACTCTTGAACACTCATGCTACCTTGCTTAAGGTTGATAAACTCTTGTATCTTAGCCTCCCTCAACTCTAGGGGAAAGAACCTATCAAGGAATCCCTTCTCAAACACCTCCCACTCTATAGGACCCGTTTCTACCGGTCTACTCTCTTTCCATTGACCATACCATAATTGAGCTACCCCTTTCAATTGGTAAGCAGCTAACTCCGCTTTCTCTACCAAAGTCACCCCTATGATAACAAGAATCCTACATACTCATCTACAAACTCCTGAGGATCTTCCTCCATCTTGGAGCCATAAAATTCCAAAGGTTTCATCTTAATAAACGCCCTCACTCTTAAGGCTGCGGAATTCACATTAGGGTTCACATGGGACCCAACATCCCTATTGGCTTGAGCTATCATAGCTTGAGCCAACAATTTCATAGAGGACCTAAACTCCGCATGAGTCACATTATCCACTATAGGGTCAATTGGAGCTTGAGGAGGATCTTGGGGTGGAACTTGGAGAGGAACCTCTTGATTCATATTTCCTTCCTCATTTCTCATAGCATTAGCCCTTGTATTAGCCATACCCTAAAAAACCATAGGGCACGGATTAGGAGAAGGACCTACTAAAGCCAAACTCTATGGCACGACTTAGAGAATGAAGAAGTGAAGTTTCCTAAACATCCAATAGCCTCATATTAATAAATATGGTGAGCTTAACATTTATGAACAAGACTCTACTAGACATGGTTTGAGACAATTCTAGAACCATTCTAAACTTTTTGCTCTGATACCAAGTTTGTTACGACCTAAGGGTACACCCTAGAAGTAACACGGCATACTTGACCCCGAAAGGGTCTCATACAAGCTCTTAGCATATCATCAACATAAGCTAATAGAAAATACGGAAAATTTAAAAAAAATTACAATTGAAGTCATTTTCATAAAAGCAAGCGGAAGTCTTTCTATACTTTGTCTCAAACCATCTAATACAACTTTAGAACAAAACTCTTGGGAAACAGCCCATACAATAGTCTCAAAATATAAAATAAATACATAAAGAAAATGGTGGGTTTTATCCTCAAAACTATGATGATTCACCAAGATCTTCAACTGATTTGCTCCTTAGAAACCTATCTTCAAGATAGCACTCAAGTCTCCAAACCCTACATTTGATTAGAATGTAGGAAAAGTATGCATTAGTACAAAATGTGCTAAATATGTTAGCTAGCATAATCATAAGAGCTTAAGACAAGGATTAGTCAATAAAAGATGTAATCCAAAATCATATGAAATACTTCATGAAACATCCATAATAAGCATAAGAGACAATATCATCATAATAAGCAAAGTCTCTAACATAAGCATCATATAAGCATTCTTTGACTCTTAGTCATCTAAACCATAATAGAACTATTCTCAAGTAACCTAAAAGCATACTTGTGCAATGCATGAATAGCATCCCATAATACCACCCAAGCCAAGTATCCCTTGTTAGTCATCTTAATGATAGCCTATATGCATGGTCATATCTTAAGCTTTTCTACCATAAGGGCACCACACTCCTAAGTAACCTCAAAGCACACTTGTGTAATGTATGAAAGTCATTCCATACTACCCTTCACACTAAGCATAACCTTGAAGTCATCATAGTCATAGTTACCCAACTTGGTCTCATTATTACCTTACTTTACATAGACAATGGAACTATCACCTTTAGTCAAACATAACATCTCAAGGAAGGCAACTATAGAACAATCCTATCTAAGCATACATCATATAAGAGAAATACCTCATGAGTCACCTTAAGACAAGCTTGTGTCGTGCATGAGCAAGACCCCATAACCCTACCCATGCTAAGCTAGACATTTTAGGTTCATCATTCATGTTCATAATCTCTTAACATCATAAGGACAAGGGTAATCACCTCTTAGTCATGCATGTATTGGAGGGCCTCTAAAGCTACAATCCAAACTAGTCATGCTCATATTCATAAATGCAAGGGGGAGTCACCTCAAGGCATAAATGTTTAGTTCATCATGAAAGACAAGGGGAGTCACCACAAGACACACAAATCATGGAATCATAAAGACAAGGGTATTCACCTCTAGTAATACATACTAATGAATTATAACTACAAGGGTATTCACCTCTAGACATGCAAATCAATTAATCATAGGTATTCGCCTCCATGTTCATTATTAGTGGAATATAGGTATTCGCCTCCATATTCATTATTAGTGGAATATAGGTACTCACCTCCATATTCATTTTAATGTGTAATGTAGGTACTTGCCTCCACACCATCACATAAGGATCATAGGTAATCGCCTCCATGATCAACCTAAAGGCTAATGGGTATTCACCGCTTGCCTTGGGAGTCACACCTATGTGAATGGTAATCACCTCACACTCCCCATGTTTCACTAATTAGGAGTAAGGGAACTCACCACACATTCCTATCATGTAAAGGTAATTTTGGAGAATCACCACAAGCCTCATCACATTTCATAGTCCTAGGACTTAGATTCTTTTAGGTGAGAAAGACTTTCAACCTAGAATCATTCTATGTGAGAGAACCTTACATGTCATGCTATATTTATGCATAATAGCAGATCTAGAATTATACTTTAGACATTGGTATCCTCATGACTCAAGTGAATCTATCACTTCACATATTCAAGCATTTATTAGGTAGATTAGGTAGGCAGAGATCTTCCACCACAACTCTATCATTTAAGCTTCTATTCTCTTTTAGACTTTACTCTCAAAGCCTTATCACATCTAGATCATCACATTGGTTTTACTTTCAAAACCCTAATGATAAACATTCATGGTTACAAGCCTTATACTCAAAGGTTTAATTCTTATTATCATCATTCATACCTAAATTCAAGGTATTCTAATCATACTCTTCATTACTAGGAGATTCTTGTGATAATTGATCATAATGTTTCAAGTTCATCTTTACAAGTCATGATCCTTCATATTCAGTAAGGTCTAGTTCAATTCATAATTATATGTTCCTAACCTCGAACAATTACTACACATGACATTGATTTAAGAAAATCACCTATGAACCTTGAATTTCACCTCTAATGGCATAAGCCCACAAAATATCAAATTCATCAAATAGGCTAGGTTTAACCATATTAATCACATGAATTCATCATAATATCATAATTCAATTCTAATACAATCATAATTAGGTATTATCCACTAGATTGGAATCATAC
>JAJOOO010027009.1:0-13137 GCA_029582685.1 Solanum piurae
AACTTTTTCCAAAAGTGACTACTTCCAATTTCAAGCTTCTTCATATTCATTTTAAATTGTCGGATGTAACACAATTAAAACGAAATTACATAAAAACCCCTCATAGAACCTCATTATAAAGTCAACACAAAGTCATAAGCTCTTGCTTAACCTATCATTTTCCGAGTCTTTACAATAGGCTGGGTCAGTGGTCCGCATCAATATCTTCATCAATCAGCCGGAAGGTTGGTGCCACTGATCTTGACTTGCCCTTTGCGGCGTACGTTGGAGCTTTCTTGGGAGCCATGGTACCTGTGGTGTCTTAGTTAGTACCAAACCAAACCAAAAATACACTTGAAATTCTTTTTAGAACAAGGAACGAAACAAAAAAAAAACTAAAAAAAATTCTGGGTAGTAGCTAAATTGCCGACCCACGATGGGTACCTACGGTCCGTAGGTCCCCTCCGTAGGTCAGAATACCCAAAAGTTGGGTCTCTGATGTGAACCAAGGATGTGCAAAATGGTCCGTTGATGGAACGACGGACCGTAGTCCACGACCGTGGTTCGACACTTGGTAGTTTTTTCATGTACAATAGACCCACGGACCCGACCTACGGTCTGTAGCTTGACCTACGGTCCGTAGGTTGACCTACGGTCCGTGGACGAGGTCTCGTAGGTCAGGCCTGTGCCAGGTATTAGACATCCTCATTTTTGTACCCATTTTTGCACAAATCAAACAATCAACCTAAGTCTAATCATGCTTTTCAACACAATATATGGTAGTTCATCATCCATAGGGTTCCGATTACTCACAATTTAACCTTTTTAGCATACCAAACTAGGAACCCTAAGTCGAAACTTCCATTTAGACCTTTTATTCTGATTTAGTTGATTTTAATCGATTACACACTCACATTCCATCGCCCCAAGGGTGTTTCTTACTATAATTTATCATACAATTTCATACAAAAACAACCCAAGGTCAAGACCCACTTCATGACTTCATGAATTGAACAATGAACATTGAAATTCAGAATTAATGTGAAGTCGTTTACCTTACAAGTAATGGAAGTGGGTGAGTGTGTTATGCAATAGACTCCTTAGACCCTTTGACAAGCCTTTGACACCGAATCCGGACCAAGATCTCTTTGTGAAGGGGAAGTGGGATGATTTTGGCAGAGAGAAAGAAGAATTATAGAGGAGGAGATTATTTTGTGGGATTTAGGAGTGATTTGTGGGATTAATATGGGAGTTTTGGGATTTGGAGGGGTTAGAAACGGTTAGGAGGGAATTTGGGTAATAGGCGGGGGGGGGGGGGTATATTTGAAATGAAGAGTTTTTATTAAAGGGGGTTCGGGTCGGGTCGGCAGAACCCTAGGTTTGGACCTACGAAATCTCGTCTATGGGCCGTGGGTCGACCTACGGACCGTAGGTCACTCTTACACCTAAAGGTTTTGAGAACTTACCTGGGGTCTATGGACACCATTCACGGTCCGTAGATGGTCCCACAGACCGTCGATGGGGTCCGTAGACCTGTGCACAACCTGTTTTCTACAGATTCAGCTATTCGTCCCTGCACATGTATCAACAGTTAGGACTTTCTTTTTACATTTTCTAGACACTTTTTAGACACGGACCCTATGTTATATCTATTCAACACTAATACAAAAATAAAACACCTATCTAAAGTATTACAGAAATTCAAATAAACAAAGAAAACTCTTAAATCGAAAAGAAAAACCTATAGTTGGCTAGATTCTACATCTTGGGTTGCCTCCTAAGTAGCGCTTGATTTAACGTCGCGGCACGACACAGGACCCTTGATTACTCAGACTTCATCAAGGTTGTAGGCCTCAACCACTTCTTGCACACTCTCTTCTTTTCCCATGTAGACCTTGATCCTTTGCCCGTTCACCTTGAACCTTGTTCCCTCCTTGTTCTTGAGCTCGACTGCTCTATGAGGGAAAACTTGAGTGACTATGAATGGCCCGGTCCACTTGGACTTGAGCTTGCCCGAAAACAAGCGCAACCTTGAGTTGAACAGAAGCACCAGATCACCCACAACAAATTCACGCTTTTCAATATTTTGATCATGATACTTCTTCATCTTCTTTTTGTATAAAGCTAAACTTTCATAAGCTTTTAGGCGAAACTCATCAAGCTCATTCATGTCATTCACTTTTTGGCTCGATGTGGCTCCCCAATCCAAATTTAACTTCTTTAACACCCACACAGCCTTATGATCTAGCTCTACCGGCAAATGGAAAGACTTTCCATATACAGGTTGGTAAGGGGACATATATATGGGAGTCTTGAATGCGGTGCAATAGGCCTATAGAGCATCATCAAGCCTCTTTGACCAATTGGTTCTATTTGCATTCACAGTCTTAGCAAGGATTTACTTTATTTCTCTGTTGGAAACTTCAACTCGCCCACTAGATTGCGGATGGTAAGGAGTGGCTATATTGTCGCGGACTCCATATTTCTCTAGCAACGCCTTGAACAACTTATTACAGGAGTGGGAATCTCCATCGCTGATAATCGCCCTAGGTGTACCAAATCTGGAGAAGATATTTTTTTTCAGGAATGCGGTGACACTTTTACCTTCATTGTTTGAAAGCGCAATTGCTTCCACCCATTTCGACACATAATCAACCGCAACAAGAATATACTTCATCCCATGTGAACTCATAAACGGGCCCATAAAATTAATGACTCATACATCAAACAACTCGATCACCAAGATCAGATTCATAGGTAGCTCTTGCCTCTTTGAAATTCCTCCTTCTCTTTGGCAACGATCACAAGACTTGGCGAAATCATGAGCATCTTGGTGGATGGTAGGCCAGTAATATGCAGACTGCAAAATATTGTGCGCAGTTCGAATACCATTATGATGCCCACCAACAGGCGAAGAATGACACGCCTCTAGTATACTCATCATCTCAACCTAGGGCACACAACGACGAATAATCCCATCAGCACAAATACAGAACAAATAAGCCTCATCCCAAAAGAACTTCTTCACATCATGCATAAACTTTCTCTTTTGGTGAAAAGACAAATCCGATGGAATCAGATCACTTGCCAAGTAGTTAGCAAAGTCTGCAAAACAAGGAATAAGATCATGAGAAGCTGCCAATACCTGTTCATCTGGAAATGCATAATTAATTTCATCCCCATCTCCCAGCTTGAGCATAGCTTCCTCCTCTAATCTGGACAAATGATCGGCAACTTGATTTTTTGTCCCCTTTCTGTCTTTCACCTCAAAATCGAACTCTTGCAGCAACAATACCCAGCTAATCAACCTCGGTTTTGCATCCTTCTTAACCATCAGATACCTCAATGCAGAATGGTCAGTATGCACTATGACCTTAGTACCAAGCAAGTAGGATCAAAATTTCTTGAATGCGAAAACCACAGCAAGGAGTTCATGTTCAGTCACTGTATAGTTCTTTTGAGCCACATTTAGAGCTTTGCTGGCATAGTAAATAGGATGAAGCATCTTCTCTCGCCTCTGTCCCAATACCACACCAAGCGCCACTCCACTTGCATCACACATCACTTCAAATGGTTGCCCCCAATCTGGTGAAATAATGATAGGTGCGGAAACTAGCTTTTATTTCAACTCTCCAAATGCTCTCAGACAAGCATCATCAAAATCAAACTTACACTCCTTTTCGAGCAATTTGCACAATGGGTGTGCAATTTTGGAGAAATCCTTGATAAACCTCCTATAAAAGCCTGCATGCCCAAGAAAACTTCTAACACCTTTAACAGAGATAGGTGGTGGAAGATTTACTATTACCTTGACTTTCACTCTATCAACCTCAATACCCTTCTCAAAAATCCGATGACCCAGAACGATCCCCTCTTTCACCATGAAGTGGCACTTTTCCCAATTTAGTACAAGATTGCACGTTTCACACCGTTTAAGTACCTCGGCCAAATGATCCAAACAACCATCAAATGAGTCACCTACCAAAGAGAAATCATCCATAAATACCTCAATAGTGTCCTCCACCATATCAAAAAATATCAACATCATGCAACGCTGGAAGGTCGCTGGAGCATTACACAACCCAAATGGTATCCGCTTGAAGGCGAAAGTCCCATAAAATCAAGTGAAGGTGGTCTTCCCTTGGTCTTACGAAGCTATGGAGATCTGATTGTAGCCCAAATAACCATTAAGAAAGCAATACCAACCCTTACCAGCAAGGCGGTCCAACATCTGATCCATGAATGGCATAGGGAAGTGGTCCTTTTCTGTCCAAGCATTTAATTTATGGTATTCCATGCATACTCTCCATCCAGTAACTGGTCGCTGATGAGTCCACAATTTGGACTCATTTAGGGATTTATTTTAATGGATTTAGTGTCCTCAAATGCATATTTTGTCTCAATAACTGATGTAAATACTTGAATTTCAGGTATTTGAACTTAGGGACAAAACATGGACACTATGGAGCAAAAAGGAACAAGGCAACCAAAAGAACGAAGAAAAGAAGGCTTGAGGATCGCCTAAACCATTGGGCGAGTCGCCAAATGGCCTTAGTCTCACCCAAAGTTCCAGTGTGCCAAGCCCTGAATTACAAAATCAAATAGGCGATAGAAAGGAGTAGTCGGTGAGTCGCCGAACGATTACGTGAGGCTGTGACATATCTCCTAAAGTTATAGAGCTTGAAGTTGATGAAAGACAACGCAGAAAGGCGATGAACTAGACCAAAGGGCGGATCGCCGAATGGATCAGCGATCCCGACTAACTGCGCCGAGTGATCCTTCGCAGCACACTTTTTGACAACTTTAAATACCTGTTTGAATTTTTAGTTTAGTATCAAGTTTTATATTTCAGAAATGAGTTTTTTTAGAATTACTGAGTTTTAGAACTTAGTTTTTGGGAGACAATTTTCCTTAGCTTTGAAGAGTTGAAAATTTCCATTTTCTAAGCAATTGGAAGTGGGTATTGAAGATTCTTCATCCTTGACGTGTGTAAAGACAATATTTATCGTGCCCATTTGATGGAAACCCTTTTCGGTATCGATTTCTATCTCTTTACTATGTCTAGCTAAAACCCCAATTCTTGGGCTGTGTATTTGTGAATATGGGTTGAATTTACTACTGGGTATTGCTAATTGATTGTTTATTCGCTGTTTAGAGGTGATTTCATTCAGTAGTTGTGTTTGAATTAAATGGGGTTGTAGTTTCAAATACAATTTTATCTTCGTGTTTTTGACTTACTCGAGAGAGGTTTTAAAATGAAAACTACTAAATCGATAGTTCGTGGTTATTGGGTTGTCGTGGGTTCAGCTCGAGAGAGTGAATCCTAAGTCCTCTCCCACACATTCAGCTCGAGAGAGTGAATGTACTAAGGCGAAGGTTGTGCTTCATTACCGCTTATAGATGTTCAAGAGAAACTGATTTTATTCAGGGTAAATTGTTCGAGGGAAAATTTACCCCCACTAAAGTCTAGCCTAGTTACCAATTTGCAGCGAGTTACTATCAATAGCATTTACTCGATTGTGTATTTTAGCCCATATCCCTATCACATCCCAAGAATCTCATCTCCATATTTGTATTTTCTTTTTAGTTGTCATTTTAGTTGATAATTGCTTACAAAACCCTCTTCGATAATTGACACTTGTGTCACCCTTTTTAATGTATCATGTGTTTACTCGTTAATGTTTATAACTATATTTAACTTGAACATATTTTTTCTTTTCTATTGATTCTCAATTACAAACCGCTCCCTGTGGGAACGATCCCAACCCTTGATTGGGTTATATTACTATTGAGCGACCGTGGATGCTTAGTATTGGATGAAGCGCCCAGATACGTCAAGTCAAAATGGCGCCGCTGCCGGGGAATGGTGTTACTTGAGAATTTTTATTTTAGTTAAACTTTTCTCTTGTTAGTGATAGCTCTACTTACTTAATTTTTAGCTTTGTTTTACTTGTTTGTGTTGTAGAAGGAAGTATGAGCGTAAACGGCATCAATGGCAGCCAAATAGGCCATCAAGACGACATCGGAAATCTCAACGATGTCAATGAGCCTCATGCTAATGACCCCTATCTCGTGGGCGGTATTGGTACCATTCACTTACCTCCGGCCGAAGGGAATGCAGATTTCCATATCACGAGTACTATGTTGTAACTAAAAGGGCTTTTCAGCGGTTTGGCTCATAAGGATCCCCATGAGAACATTAGAAACTTCGTGGATGTATGCGGACCATTCTCTTTCAAGAATATCTCCCAAGAATCGGTCCGGTTGAGGTTGTTCCCATTCTCTTTGATGGGAGAGGCGTGCAAGTGGCTAGCTGAATTACCACGTGAATCAATCACTTCGTGGGAGGAGTTAGTCACCGTATTTCAAGTGTAATTTTTCCCTCCCTCGAAGATGATGACTCTTCGGGAAAACATTCAGAGCTTCAAGCATCTAGAAGGTGAGCCTATTCATGAAACTTGGATGCTATTGAAAAGGTTGGTGCTTCAATGCCCAACCCATGGCTTGCCTAATAATGTGTTGCTGTAGTATTTTAACCGAAGTCTGGATTCGGTAAATAAGGGTGTTGCTGACCAAATTTCTCCGGGAGGTTTGATGCAACAACCTTATGTGATAGTTGCTTAAATCTTAGATGGCATGACTACCATAAACAGGGCATGGTATACCCGTGAAGACCAGATCTCCTCTCTCACGTTCAAGTTAACTAAGGAACAAATGGAGAAGGACCACCAAAACATGGCCAAGATCATGACACAACTTGATATTTTGTCTAAAAATGTCATAGGAGCTTGTGCTCGAAGTGTCAATGTCAGGGGTGTCGAGTGTGCTAATCCGGATGAGTCCAAGTTTGAATCCTTGTATAATGAAGAGGTAAATTTCCTAGCCAACCAAGGCGGTGGCTATCGTTCAAACTACCGAGGTAGGGTAGTAACCAAGGTTGGGCTAGGGATGAAGGTTGGAAAGATCGAGATCATGAATGGAGGGACCGCAATCCAAATTGGAAGGATAGGGAGAAGGATAGGCATGTGCCTCCCCACGAGCGCCAAAAGCTGAAAGATTTGGAAGGTGGTCGATCTGAGGATATGCTCTCTCGTATCCTCAACAAAGTTAAAGGGTCAGACAATAATTTAAAAGAAATGAAAGAAGATATGTCTACCCTTAGCCAAACCGTCACCTCCCATTCAGTGTTGATCAAGTAGGTGGAGACCTAGATGGATCATATATCATCTCATCTCAACCCGAGATAGCAGGGGGGTTTGCCTAGTGATACTATGGCTAACCCCAAGAATGAAGTTTGAAGGTGGACTTACGTCGTGTCACGACGTTAACTAAGGCGCTGCTTGGGAGGCAACCCAAGGCCCCATATTGCTTTGATAAAATAATGGTGTGTTGATTGTGTAGGTGGAAGTGTGGAAAGTGTTCAAAAAGTGCAGGTTGACGAGTATCAGGTCTATTCAGCGAATTGCCAAGAGGTCGGCGACCCCAACCCAAAACGCCGTCAGACTCAAGATAATTTTACATTAGAGTCTGTAAAACTTGGTGAGCCTAGGAAATTATTAGCGAATCGCCGACCATGTCGGCGATCCCGACGGAGACCACCGTTTGGACCCCCACAATAACTGGAGGTCCTGTAAAATTTGGTGAGGTGAATGACTACTTCGTGAGTCACCGAGTAGCTCTGCGAGCACAACTAATGTCATTGAATGGGCGTGAACTAGATGGTTTTTCAGGTAAAAGGTTTAAAAGTTTCAAATTCATTCACTTTCCCTCACATTTTATCTTCCCAAACTCACACCCGCACTCTAGTTTCCATATTTCTTGCATTTTTAGAGTACTTTAGTCGTTGATTGGGGCTTGGATTGTGGATTACTTTGCCGCCTAGCATCTTAATATTTATTAATCAACATCAAAGGTTGGTTTTCTGAACCCCAAGATTATTTTATCGAAAGTGTACTCGTTTGCAATGATCTTATCGTGTTGTTGTGTGCTGGGCGTCTATGATAGAATTAGTATGTTCGAATACCTGATTTAATTTGATAATCTTGCCCGTAATATTTTGATTGTCGAAATCCCGTAGTCTTGTGCTTAAAATGAAGTAAATTTCGTGGGTTTATGCTTGGGTGTCGTGGGGTGTACTTTAATTTCACTAGAGCATCCATTGAATTTGTTTTCAGGAGTTGCGGGGTTGAATTCGAGAAGTTGGGTTGAAAATAGGCACGTTGGGTTGTTTGGCGAGCTGGGTCGAGCTCGCCGAACCACTCGGTGGTTTGCCAAATGTCCCTATCTCGCTTTTAATTGCATGCTTTAATTGATGTTGGTCTCTGTAACTTTCGGCGAGAAGCCTGAGGTCGCTGAAGGCATTTGGCGACTCGCTGAAAGATTTCTTGATCGTCTTTTATTTGTGCCCCTAAACCTTTCTTTCATTGTACCTTTTGGCAGGCTAACCGAGTTCGCGAAGCAATTCGGCAACCCGCCAACTGTTTTGGCGAGTCTATCTGCGCTTAATTTTCTGTGCGGTTGTTTGGATATTTCCTAACTTCTCCTCGAGGTTTTGCACACATGACTAGATCAAAAGCAGCTGAAAGAATAACACCAGCCCAAGAGAAGACTAAGGGGATTACGATAAATGAGGATGCAGCTACATCCAGAGGCAAAGCTATGAAACTTTCCATAACGGGTGGGAAAGGCAAGGGCAAAAGGTCCACTTCTGACAGGAAGACCACTATCAGAGATCCTAATGTTCTTTCATAGGCCCGGGGATTCTGTGCAGCTATGCATGTCTTTCTGGAGGACTCGCACATGACAACCCCTAGTGGATCTGGCAATGTCGTTCCTCCTGAGGTGACCCCGAGCACAGATGCTTAGACTCAGAGTGATGCATCGGGCCCAAACAGATGGAGCGACTGTGTAGACAGGACCCTCTCTTTACCTCTATCTTTGCCTTACTTTATTTCGACTTGTGGATGTTTTTCTTTTGCATTTGAGGACAAATGTTTTTATTTTTGGTGGGGTGAGGCCCATCTTTTGTGACTCCATTTTGTTTATATATTTGGGTTGAAATCTATAATTGTGTTGACACTACTTTTTGTGAATGTTTGAGTTTATAGCTCCTTGCTTTTAAGTGTAAATGACTTTTGACCCTTCCAAAAAAATTTGCCACCTCTTGTTGTGTTGAATGTGGCTGTTCTTTTGCAAATTTAAGTATCGATCTCGCTCAATACCGATGACTTGAATAGTGCTCATAATCAAACATAAATGAATGCGCGGCTACGACGAGGCCAATTGAAGTTTCATAGACAATATGTGAACTCTTTGCATCTCGTTGTGACTAGCCAATTATCGAATCGAGTTCTCTTATGATGAATATTGCACACTAGCGAAAGTGTGGAGTCTTGTTTGACTTTGATGTCAATGCCTTGTGTGATAAGCTTACCGTGAACATGTGTAATGACTAGAATTTGCCCCGTTGGTCCGGTTGAATAAGTGATGCAATTTCTTGAGATGATTTTAGGCAATTTTAAAGAGTATGAACCAATTTGACATTATACCTTTTTTGTGGCTTACCTTGTGAGTGTGTGAACCTCTTTTGAGCACCCTTTGAGCCTTGACCTTTTCTTGGAAGAAACTTGGTAACATTGTAACCTTTCCTTATCCATTACCCATAATCCTCGTGATCTGTGGTTTGTTTGAATAGCCAACTTATGCCAAAAGTCTAAGTTGGGGGTATGGTGAAAAGAGAAGGAAAATAAAGTAAATGCAATGGAGTCCCTCATGCCCATGTTTTGAGAAAAAAATTTGGAACCCCTCCATATAAAAAAAAAGAGAAAAAGAAGAAAAGATTGAAAAAGAAAAAGAAAGAAAAAGTCATGAAATAAAGGTGTGGAAATACAAAGAAAATGGGGTTTCCAATGATTTATGAAAGATGAATAAGAGGTGACTTTTGAGCTTGAATGAAAATGACAAAGAGAAGGAAAAAAAGTGTTGTTCACATCACATTTCATGAGGATTTTTAGCGTATAAGCCTAAATGACCATACCATTACACTCAGACCCATTACAAGCCTTGAAAAAGACCTTTTTGATCTTGAATGAGCTGAAGCAAAAGTCGATTGGAAAATAAGGGCAAACCTATGGGTGAAATCATGCATTTTGTTTATCTTTGTGAGTGTGAGTGTTGATCTTGATTCCGGAACTTAAAATGATTGAACCTTTGAGTGAATATGGAATCATTCGTTGTGTGAGGGAATTTGATCTCCTTTGTTGAGCTTGAACTTGCATTTGAAGCAAGTATAGTGAGCTTGAGATTCTTTGATAATAGTGAGTCACAACTTTAAACTTTGAGTGCACAATTGATCCTTGCATGAGTAAGTTTAGACTTTTTGTGTGCATTCATGATTGAGTCTTGTGTAGCACTATTCGAGACATCCTTTTTGAACTGCTGAACTTGAGTGTTACTTGAGGACAAGCAAAAGTTTAAGTTGGGGGTGTTGATGAGTTCACGATTTAGACTCATTTAGAGATTTATTTTAATGGATTTAGTGTCCTCAAATACATATTTTGTCTCAATAACTGATGTAAATACTTGAATTTCAGGTATGTGAACTTAGGGACAAAGCATGGACACTATGGAGCAAAAAGGAACAAGGCAGCCGAAAGAACGAAGAAAAGTAGGCCTGAGGATCGCCTAAACCATTGGGAGAGTCGCCGAATAGCCTTAGTCTCGCCCAAAGTTCCAGTGTGCCAAGCCCTGAAGCACACTAGCATACTAGCATACTAGCATATGGTGAGTTAGTTTAAATGCAGGCGTCAAACCATTTAGCCGGGTTGGGGGTTGGTGAAGTCGGTATTCGCGAAGGAATGGGCTGCAGTAAGTAGATCGAGAGGTCGTTCCGCCCCTTGTCCCCGAATATGGGGATTTTGTTTAGTATTGGATGAACTCCCCGGATACATCAAGTCAGCCGCATCGGAACAAACTCATTTTCGCATAAGAAACCACAGTAATCCCACATTTCTTGGGCACACACTGAACAGGACAAACCCAACTACTATTTGCAATGGGATAAATGACTCAAGCATCCAACCACTTGATGATTTCCTTTTTCACTACCTCTTGCATAGGCGGATTTAGTCTCCTTTGGTGCTCAATACTAGGCTTGTGATCCGGCATGAGTTGGATTTTATGAGAACAAATGCAAGGAGGAATCCCAATAATGTCCGCAATAGCCCGCTTGAACCTCTTCAACACAGAAATCAAAGCCTCAACTTGTTCGGCATTCAAATCGGCCGCAATGATGACCGGTAAAGTACCATCTCTCCCCAAGAATACATACCTCAAATGTGATGGTAGATCCTTAAGCTCCAATTTTGGAGCCTCTTCAACAGACGGTTTTGCGGGTGGAGAGTTGTGATTCTTCATATCTAACTCCAGTCTCTTCGGTTTGGAGAGGAATTCAAACCTATCAAGTGCGGCAACTAACTCATCATAGTATTCAATACCATCACCTTCAAAGTTCATCATTACCGCTGCAAGTAAATCAACACCCAACTGCACTTCAATAGACACTTCAGAACCTCGCTCCATAATATGAGTCACCATTGCCACTGACTTGAGATCACTTTCCTGCTTCATGGACCTACAGTTATTAAAAGTTACCTCTTCACTATTCAATCAGAACATAATCTTCCCTTTCTCCATATCGACCAAAGCGCGTCTACTAGCAAGGAATGTTCTCCCAAGGATGATGGGAACCTCAAAATCAAGTATCACAAAATCCGCCAGAAAGATAAAAGACTCCACTTTCACAAGTACATCTTGGAGCACACCAATGGTCCTCTTCACAGTTCTATCGGCCATTAGCAATCGCATCGCAGTCGGTTATAGATCCCCTAAACCCAACTTCTTGTAGATAGACAATGGCATCAGATTAATGCTAGCACCCAAATCACACAACGCCTTAGCAAAATGCAACAACCCGATGGTACGTGGAATAGTCAAAGCATCAGGATCCTCTTTCTTCTGCACAAGTGACCTAGTAGCAATAGCACTACAATGTTGCAACCTATCATCATTTTCAAAACTGACGGCCCTCTTCTTAGTCACCAAATCTTTCATAAACTTTGCATACCCAGACATTTGCTCCAAAGCCTCGATCAATGGAACATTGATGGAAAGTTGTTTCAACATAGTAATAAACCTGCGGTATTTCCCTTCTTCATTCTTCTTTACCAACCTCTGTGAGAATGGAGGTGGAGGTCTAGGCATGGGGACAACTTTTTGGGTTATCTCCGCTTCCTTCTCTGTAGCATTCTTGGACTCTCCAGTAACCTCAATCTCATCATCATCTTTTTCAATCATAATTTCAACCTCAGACGGCATAGGTAGATCAATGGTCTGTTTACCCCCTCAAGTAGTGACTGCCATACAATGCCCATCATTATTTAGATTTTGGATGGTGTTGCTAGGAAGTGTGCCAGGCTGACGTGTGTTTACTATAGTGGACAACTGATTCATCTGTTGCTCGAGTTGCTTAATCGACACTGCATGGGTATCAACTTTTTGACCAATTCTAGAAAATTCATTCCGCATCTCCTTCACGTTCTCATCAGTCGAGTCAAACCTCTTCATCATCTTATGCATCATATCCTCAATATGTGACATACTACGCCCAGCTTCCCTATTACCAGATTCCCAATTAGTAGATGGAACATAAGGACCAACTCTATCATTTTTGTTGCCATAGTTGTTCCAGTTGTAGTTGTTGTCGCGATTGTAGTTCCCATCCCTGACATACTGACCCTCTCAGTTGTAGTTTCCATAGTTCTAACCTTGGTTTCCTTTCCCTTGGCGCCAATTATCCGAGTTGGAACCTTGGGCGTTGGCTCGGAAACCCCCCGTCTGATCATTCACCAAGTAGGCATCTTCCTCAAAATAGCATTCCTCAACCGGTGGTGGTGGAGTCCTAGTCAAATAATTTACCGTATTTACCTTTTCTGGACCTCAGCTTACATGCTTCAATACTGTAACGACTCGGAAAATGATAGGTTAAGCAAGAGCCTATGACTTTGTGTTGACTTTATAATGAGGTTCTATGAGGGTTTTTTATGTAATTTCGTTTTAATTGTGTTACATCCGACAATTTAAAATGAATATGAAGAAGCT
>JAJOOO010027010.1:0-16210 GCA_029582685.1 Solanum piurae
AGTGGCGACTCTTTTCTAAGTATTTTTCTCGAATTGTTTTATACTTAGAACATTTCAAAAAGTGATTTTTCTAGAGATAGTAAAATTACGACACAACAATAATTCTGGTACATTTCAATAAAATTTTGAATCATGTACTTATTAAAATCATTTATGATGTATCTGATACACATTGACTAATAGAGTTTAACTGTTACATAAATTAGATGAACACAATTCGTACCTGCATGTTACATTTGACAAGATCGAGTGGAGTGACAACCATGTGAGTAAGACCACAATAGAGGATACCACCGAAGGTACATGTAGCGTAGAACTGCGGGGAGTACATCTCGATCTTACCAGATTCGATAGGTGCCGGAATAAGGAAGTTGTTGTTGGCAGGAGGCAAAACATTAGTTGTTTCTGGAACAACAAAGGTTTTGGGAGTTAAAGAAGAAAAAGAAGATGTTGGGGAGTAGAGAAAGCTTGGAAGAAGAGACTGACAACGGGAGTTCTCCATTGACATAGATCGAGATCGAGATCGAGATCGGAGAAGGCAAATGAAGAAACCTGAAAATCTCGTCTTGCTCTCCGAATACCTCATTTTTCTATGAAATTAATGTATCAGATACACACACGAATAAAAATTATAAATTACTTGGGTTCTTTGAAAAAAGTTGTGGAGCGATCTTACTGAAAGGAGAGAGAATAAATCTGAAAATTAAAAAATGAAGAAAGTAAAGATTGAGGGAGTAAAAATAGGAAGATATTGAGTGACTGAAAATAGGAAGAGATTGAGAGAGTGAAATAGGGAATAAAAATAGGAAGAGAAACGTGTACAACTTTATGTATTTAGAACAATGGGCTTTGAAAGTAAAAAGAGGAATTTTAGAAATATTTTAAAATGGTAGAGAATAATAAAAATTATGGACAATAAAGATGTGTATATAGGTAATTTATCCTTTTTTGTATCGTTATGTTGTACCACATATGTTCCTTTTTATTAGAGTTGTCAAAATAGGCTTGACCCGCTAGGCCGGCCCAACACAACCCTTGAATTAGATGGGGTTGGACTCAATTTTTTCAGCCCATTTAGGAACGCAACTTTTTATCCCAGCCTCATTTGGCCTGCTGGCCTCGTATGCCCAATCCGCAAGCCTCAGAGGTTTGCCCGCGGGCAGTGAATTTTAAAAATATTTATTATATATATTTTAAGTAGTGTTTTACTTGTTAAGATTTTGTCAATAAATAATTTTAAAATACCAATATAAAATCAAAACTATATTTTTTACATATCTTTTACATTTTAGGGTCATTAGCCCACTAAATTTTCTTATCAGCCCAAGTCCATTACTCCATTATAACTAAGAATCTTTGACCTCTTTTACTTTTGTTTTTATGCCTTATTTTTCTCTTCTCCTTTATTGTCTTGTTTATGAAAATAATGATCATGTAAAGTTGTTTGCTCGGATGAAACTTATGAATGTTGTATCTTGGCTATTATGTATTTGTTTTGTAAATATTCACTGAAGTACAATTCATCAGCGTTCGTATTCTTTATAAGAGGAAAATGTTATCCGTTTTTTGGTTAAAGGTCCAACCCGTCCCAACCCGTGGCCCCCTTAGGGCTGGGTTGGGCTGCTATTTTATAGGCCCTTCAATTAAAAGGGTCAGCCCGTCCCAACCCATTTAACTCTCTAGCCCGTTAGGGTTGGGTTGGGTTGGGTTGGGCCAGCCCATTTTGACAACTCTACTTTTTATATGTCAGATTTTTAGATTACACTTGCATTAAGAAATTAAGTAACTTTACCCTTCTACCCTTATTTAATGTGTTCTTAAGTCAACTTTTCAATAAATGATGAATATACTAGATTTTAAAAATTAAAATGCATTTGGATGACTATTTAAGTTTTTGAGTTTATTTTCAATATCAGATTTTATAGAATAGTGAATGGAGAGAGTAAATGTATGAAGTACTCCAATGAATATTAATTACTTATTAGTTTTCCTAGGTTGGTCAAAGTATATATTTTCAAGACTAATTAACTACTCTATCAAGAGTATAATAGGAAGAATATGATAATTTATGCATTGATTTTATGAAATGACAAGTAATATGAAAATGGATGACATATAAAAAGGAACGGAGGGAGTAAAAAATAAATGAAATAAAAATGCTCTCTTGCACCCTCAAAATGTCCTTTTTTAAGTAACAAATAATATATTATGTGTTGTATCCATAATGTAATAGCTACCTAAGTTATACATAACAATTTTCAAACTCTATTAGGGTCGTTTGGTAGAGTGTATTAGCAAAAATAATGCATGTATTAGCCTTGTGAATTACTAGTATCTTGTTTGGTATACACTCTATTGTGTATTAAGGTGTGCATTGCTGATACCATGGATTTCTAGGTATTATCAATGCAATGGTTTTAATGCATGCATTAACATGATAAAAAACCCAATTGCCCCTCATTTTTATTTTTTTACATTTTTTTCACAATAAAAGTGGAGGGTATATTTATAAATAATTTTTTAATACAATACATATTATTTTTAATGTATCAAACGAAATAATGCATTATATAATAATCTATGTATAATTAATACAAACATAACTAATACATATTCTGATAGACTCTGGATCACCATAGATCCTGGAGTAAAGGTTACATAGTTTTCAGTGTTACAGCCATAATATACACTTTCACTTTCACAATTATTATTGACATGTGAGTATTATATGCACTTGCTTATTTTTATTGAACTATCCTTCGTCCTTTCGAACGATTTTTCATTGAATGTAGCTCTCATATAGTAACCTCGTGCCTATTTTATTTTATTTTGGTCAGTTTTCAATACTATGAGTAGGCTTATGGAAATTGAGTTAGCAGTTTGACTTCGGTAAACTAATATTCCCTCCATTTAAAAAATAATGGCTTAGTTTAATTTGAAGCGGAGTTTAAGAAAAGAAAGAGGATTTTTAAATCTTGTAGTTCTAAATTAAAGTTATGTCAAATGCATCAAAATACCCTTTAATCTTGTAGCCTTAAACATGTCACGTGGACAGGGCCGACTCAACAAGATTGGAGGCCTAAAGCGAAATTTAAGGGAGGGGCCCTAATATTTTGTTTTTTTCATCATATATACTTTTATTTAAAATTTACTTTTCTAGCCTTTTTAGATACGGAATCATTAGTTACTGTTTTATAATCGGTTTGTTTTAATAATTCATTTTCAATTGATAACATAACTATTCCATTCAATCTCTCTTTAGACTTTGTTGATCTTAAATAAGATTTAATCAATTTTAGTTTCAAAAAACTTCTTTCGGCTGAGCTGTTAATGTTATTCTATAAGCAATATGTGTATTTGAAAAAGAATCAAGTCTTTTATTTGATTGTGTATTTTCATTAGATCATTATCTTCTACATGTATTATTTTTCTTAACACTTTCAATTCAAAAAATAAATATAAACCATCAATAGCAGAATAAATATTATGTGTTAAAGTTCAACGTTAAGACAATGATTTTTAAATTCTCATCAACTAGTGATCTCAATTTACCACTAAATAAGAAACAAAAAATATTTCCATATGCTTCAATTGGTTCAAATCTATTTTGAAGTGAAAAAAAATAGGTTGATCTTCTCTCTCTCCTCTCTCTCTCTCTTGTGTGAAAAAGGGACTTTGTGATTTCGTTATCAATATTTTCATCAAATTGTTTCTTATGAAATTCAGGTTTTGCATTCATTTCATATCATAGCACTCATAGTACATATAACTTTTTTAAAAAAATAACATTCACAAGTAATATTTTTTCTAAAATGGGGGGCCCAAAAAATATGGGGCCCCAAGCGATTGCTTTAGTCGCCTAGGGGTTAAGACGGCCCTGCACGTGGAAAGTTGAAGTTAAAGTGTTGCGAAAAAAAGAAAGAGGTCATTCTTTTTTAAACAAACTAAAAAGGAAACTATGTCATTATTTTTGAAAAAGAGAGATTACTATAACAAATGGTTTATGGGCTATATGTGGCCATTAACTCTAGAAAACTTTGTGATTTTTAAATACTCCAAAATAAGTGGCCGATCCAGAATTTTAAAATTTTGAATGCTCCTTGGTTATCAATCACAAAATATAAGTAAGCAGTCTCATGACTTGTCATAAAAAAAAGAATCATATTTAAATATAATAGAAGAAAACTTAATACGAAAAACTACAAAAATATTATTTTAAATAACGAAAAAAGTTTTTATAAACTTATGACTTGTCATAAAAAAGAGAATCATATTTAAATACAATAGAAGAAAATTTAATACGAAAAACTACAATAAATATTATTTTGAATAAAGAAAAACTAGTGGGAATCATCTTGAGATATAATAAACACAATAATGAACTTTGAGCACCCATAGACAACTGCACCAATCAACTACTTATTATTTGAATGCTCACTCTTAAATTTTATATCATTTTTTCAAATTTTTATCTAAATATATACTGTTCAATACGAGATTAATGGGTGCTCGAGCACAAGAAAGATCCATTATGGGTTCGCCCCTGTCCAATTTTTTTTGAACTTTCATGATATGATCTAATAATGATAGGAAGATACGTAAGTTTTCCCCAAAACGTGTCCTGAAAACTCGGTTACATATTCTAAGTAAATCTTTTACCTCTTTACGAGTAATTCTTTACCTTCTTATTTTTGTCAAGTGAATTTAATATCCCCATAAGAGGTGATCGGACAAAAAATATGATATTAATTGCCTAAACCACATATTATATACACCTCTTAATTTTGTGATTTAGAAATGATATACATTTTTTTACAAAAAGTGGCACACATATACCCTTCATGTTGCACAAATGACCCAATTTTACTATTTTCGGCTAATGAAAGTGAAAAAATTATTTTTTATTAAAATAATTTCCATATAAGGGTATATTTGACCTTTCTAGCAAAATTCAACAGTATATTTGATCATTCTCATCCTTGAAATTTTTTGGCCTTCTTTAATTCAACGACTAATTTGGATTTATCATCTCTTACAAAGGTTTACCAGATAGTAGTAACCAATTATTTTTTAATCTAATATTTTCAAACAATTTTTTCACGTCGAGCATGAATTTGTTTGGGTCTTTTCCTAAATATAAACTTATGAGTTAAGTTATATATTTAAAAAAAAAAATTAAAACTATGATTTGAAATTAAGCTTAAATTTGGGATCCCATATCTTAACGCCTACTTAGCATCAGCAATTTGACTTCAGCTAATCGTACTATTGAAATTGAGAAAGGAATTTGGAATTTTCGATTTCTTATTACTCAAGCATATTATACAATATTGAGTCAGGGGACCTCCTATTTACACAAATCAACAAATGCTAACAACTAACTAATCAGCTTGTAATTAACTGATAAGCAAACTTTTACAATTAATTAAGTGATGCCTAACTAACTACTTGAACCTTTATCTCCAATATCCGCCCTCAAGCTAGATGTACTGAAAACATTCATGCTGAGATCTTCCCTGAGCTTTGCTTCTTTGATTTCCAAGATGTTTTAGCGACTTTCCAAACTTCAATAAGTATCCAGTGACTGACCTCTTGGTATTGGGGCATGCAGCCCAGTCTGCATCACAGAAACCAGTGAGTTGGGCATGTTTCTCAGAACTCATAAGCAAAACCAGTCCTGGTGCTGCCTTGATATATCTAAGCTATTTGTATAAAAATTGGGCAAAGAGTCAGAGACCAACCTGAAGTTTTTTGAATAGTTAAAGGATTAAATCGATAAGTAAGTGTATATTTAAGGGACCATTTCAAATCTACTCCTAAGAATAAGAGACCATTTACGACATTTTCTGCTATTTCATGCTTCATTTTGTTAATCATTAACTTTCAAAACTTACAAGTTCATCTCACTATTTTTCTCTATAAATACTTGCACATTCTTAATCAGACCAAAAATATCCTATCCCCTTTAGAAATGGATTCCATTAGAAGCACGCATGAACTTGACAAGCCTCATGCAGTTTGCATACCATACCCAGCCCAAGGTCACATTAATCCTATGTTAAAATTAGCCAAAATCCTCAATCACAAAGGCTTTCACATCACTTTTGTCAACACTGAATACAATCATAGGCGTCTACTTAAGTCTCGTGGCCCTGATTCCCTCAAAGGCTTTCCATCTTTTCGATTCGAGACCATTCCTGATGGCCTTCCACCATCTGATGCCGATTCAACTCAAGATGTTGCTTCTCTTGGTAAATCCACTACCAATACTTGTTTAGGTCCTTTCAAGGAATTGCTTGCAAAGCTCAATAATACTTGTTCATCCAATGTGCCACCTGTCTCGTGCATCGTTTCTGATGGATGTATGAGCTTCTCTCTAGCTGCTGCTCAAGAATTGGGCATCCCTGAAATTTTCTTTTGGACTCCAAGTGCATGTGGTGTATTAGGTTATATGCATTACCGCGACCTTGCTGAAAAAGGATACTTTCCACTTAAAGGTATACTCTGTTTGATTTGTCCTGTTTTAAAATGGCCTATTTTTATATATGTTTGTGTTTTAACCTTTGTTCTTTTTATGTTCTTGGGGAAATTGTATATGCAACTGACTTAACAAATGGGTATTTGGAGACAACTTTGGATTGGATACCGGGAATGAAAGGCATACGTCTGAGGGATTTACCAACTTTATTGAGAAGTACAAATCCAGATGATTTTTTTTAAACTACCTCATCCAAGAAACAGATAGAAGCAAATTAGCTTCTGCTATTGTTATCAATACATTTGATCCATTAGAGAAGGAAGTTCTTGAAACACTTCAGGCCCTTCTACCTCCAGTCTACACAATTGGACCCTTGCATTTTCTTTTAAAACATATTGAAGACAAGAATTTGGAATGCTTGGGATCTAATCTTTGGAAAGAGGAACCCAAAACCGTAGAATGGCTTGATTCCTAGAAACCAAATTCTGTTGTTTATGTTAATTTTGGGAGCATCACTGTCATGACCGCGAACCAACTAACTGAATTCGCATGGGGACTTGCCAATAGTCAGATGGAATTTTAGTGGATCATAAGGCCTGATACTGTATCAGGGGAAAAAGCAATTCTGCCATCCGAATTCATGGAAGAAACAAAAGAAAGAGGAATGTTAACAAGTTGGTGCGCACAAGAACAAGTCCTTAGCCACCCTGCTATTAGAGGGTTCTTGACTCACAGTGGATGGAATTCGACTCTTGAAAGTATTAGCAATGGTGTGCCAATGATCTGCTGGCCATTTTTCACGGAACAACAGACTAACTGTCGGTTCAAATGCACCCAATGGGGAATTGGAATGGAAATTGACAATAATGTGAAAAGGGATGAAGTTGAAAGACTTGTGAGAGAATTAATGGTCGGCGAGAAAGGTAAAGATATGAAGAAAAAGGCAATGGAGTGGAAGAAATTGGCTGAGGAAGCTGCTGCAAAACCAACAGGATCATCTTATGTGAACATAGACAAATTGATCAATGAAATTCTTCTCAAACATTAGGTGGTTGATTATCTATTTTTTCTTGTGTTGATATCAGCTTGTCAGATCCTTTAATTTATTTTGTCATAAAAGAAAGTTGGTTTCGTGGGTTCATTGATTAGTACACCTCCGGTGCTGGTAAGGCCGGGACCGTGGTCGTCCGTCTCCGGTTTGCCTTCTGTTATATTTTAACTTTGGTACTGTAATAGTAATACTATGATCTAAAAATAAAAAAAAGTATCTCTTGCTAGGTACATTAAATGTAATAGGTGGTTACATGAACACTGATAAAATGATCAACCAAATTTTCCTCAAACATTAATTAACAATAATAGGTGGTTCATTTTCAATTTTCATGGGTTGAGAAATGTAATAGCTTAGCATGTTTATAAATAAAATCTTGTTTCACCTTAAAAAAAATTTGTTTTGAGTTGAATTTTTGTTTGAACAAAAGTCAACCTGCGAACCAAGAGGTGTGCTTGATACTCCTGATTGCAACCTAAATGTCTATTGGTCCCCCATGCACGTGACACTATTCTATGCCTTGCAATTTCCGCTCGTGACAAAATAGAGTCCCACAACTATTGATAGCTTTCATTGTTGCATAATAATATATTTGTAAAAAAAAAACTCAATCTTTTTGAAACTACAAAAAAATATTAGATTTTGTAGGAAAATTTCTGAAATGATCTATTGTACTAGTATCTTAAAGATAAATATAGAAGTTCTAGATTCTTGTTAAGATAGCTTAAAGATAAAATTATCTCAATTTTTCTTGTAAATATATGTAAAATAATTTCTATAATCTCATATTCAAAATCTCCCTTTTCCTTCCAATATAGTTTTCTCTTCTTTCGTTGAATCTTGAGATCCTAGTTAACAAAGGCGGACCTACCTTCATAAGTTGAGGTGCACGTGCACCCGTAAACTTCAAAAAAAATTATGTGTATATATGTATATCTATCTTTTGAGAAATTGAAACTAGTATATAATTAACAGTGCACCCATGAGAAGCATATGAATGTTCTTTATGCCATTGGTCCAAGGCAGGGGAACCACCCGTGAGATATCGAATCCAGTTAGAGCACTATTTCATTATTTTAATTTTAAATTTTACTTAGAAATCATATTTGATGCATTCGAAGTTTTCAAATCCTGAATTCGCCTCAGCTAGTTAACGATCTTTAACTAGCAAGAGTCTCCCGATTATACTTTTCTTTTATTATTAGTATCACACATACGAAGGTGAACTAGTTTTGGATTCTGCCCCGTTATTACATTTTTTAAAAATGCCTAATATAGTGATTTTTAGGGAAACCAATATTATGCTCAGTATGATTTTAAGAGAAGATTGACTACATAATGTCAATATTTTTAAATATGTTTTTGCTAAACATGTTTTGGGTAAAAAAAAATTCAATTTGGTTCGATTTTTTACTCAAAATCAAATCAAACAACTTTTTTTGTTAGAGTTATATATCATAGATGAAGTTTAGGTAAATCAATGTATGTCTAGTAATAATTGACAAACATATTGTATATATTGAACACATAATAGTTATAGTCTTAACAATAACTTTTCAATGATGTACGCGTTCAAACACAACCAAATTTTAATTAACAAACACAAAAATGTGTTGCCCGTCTCAACTCTCAAAGGTCATATTTACATAATTTAAAAATAAGGACAAATCTAAATGATAACCTAGTTTTTAATTATTTTTTGCTTAAACTAGACGTAGTGTTAACCGTAATGGTTGGCCGTGCCATCAGCCATGTTAATGGATTGGTACGTGTGTCCGTCATGAACTGTCAATAATTAACTCCTACATTTGTTTGCATATTTCACTTTGACATATTAATAAAATATTTTTTTTTCTATTAGATACTCCAATCTTAATAACTATATTTTTATTTAATATTTTTCTGATAATCAGTCAAAAATAAAAATGTTTATAATATACACGCACATAATGTGACAATATAATGCATTAAATTAAAATAATTCTACACCCTCACTCAAACCCAACTTTTCTTCTTCTCCATCATATGATGTTTGTTGGAATGTGTTTGGATAAATTGGTGAATGAACAGTGAGTTAATATGAGGAGAAAAAGGAAGAAGAGAGAGATTTGTTGAGAGTGATAAAATGAGTTAATTTTTTTTATAATGATATATGGTGGAGTACTTGTTATGATCAAGTTTTTATCTTCATACCAAAACCTATGGGCAAAAACGCAACTATATCATTTAACTAATTGACCAAAAAAATATGATGTTTGATCATGATTTCGATCAAGGCCACCTTAACCCCTCATGTGCCTTTAGCATTAAGAAGATGTTGATGTCTAGCTTAATATTACTTGAAAGCTAACTGTTATTCCACATTTTTGGGAAAACATTGAGCCAAAATTTTGCAACATAAGACTATCTCCAACCCCACTTTATTTTACTCTTCATTCTCTATATATATTTTGAGAGTAAAATAGAAAATTGGATCTCCAACCATACTCTAAAACACTCTCTATTCTCTATTTATATAGAGAGGTGAATAGTAGTTCTCAAAATTCTATTATGCATCCTCTCTATTTCACTTTTTCATTATCTAAATATTATTTCTATTATTTTGTAATTAACTTATTATTTTTCATATAAGGCTATTTAAAAAATATACTATTTAATATATACTACTTTCATCCTGAATTAACAATATTTTAAATATTCTTTTTTCAATTTTCATCACTTTAAGTGATAATTTGATATTATTATTAATTTCATTATAAAGAATGCACAAAATTTAAATTATAAGATGAAAATTTTAATTTTGAAATACAATACATAGCATAACAATACAACATAACAATATAATACACAACATAATAATTTTAAAAATCACAATAATTTAGTAATCTAGTAGGTCGTTTTCAGTTTTAACAATATTCAAAAAAATTAGTGTATTATCTAGAGAATTATTGTACTTGTGATTACGGTTATGCTTGTTGGTTTCTTTTTCCAATTATTCGTAGTTTTTTTTTAAAATTTTAGAATAAATATAATTTTATATTAAATAAAGAATTTTAAAAAAATATATATTACATAAAAATTATATAAAGTGATTATTTTGACAATAGAAAAAACGAATTTATATTGTGAAAAGAAAATGAAATAAAAATAGAATAGTAATATATATTGAGGAGATAATTTTTTATTGTTTTTAAAAAAGTAAAATATATATTGGGTTTACCTTCTGGGTCGAGCTCGTCGCACCATGCTTGCCTAGTGCGGTTTATCTCTCCTATGTAGTTTGCGAGTTATTGCATAGAAGCGGGGGCTTTACCCTGTGCACACCCAAAGAATAGCAACTGCGGATTTTTCTTGTCATAAAAAAAAAGAAAGTAAAATAAAAAATAAAATTGGAGTTGATTGTCTGTCAAATAAAGAACTCTGTATTATAGAAGGAAATAGAATGCAAGATTAAAGATGCCCTAAGGGACAATTTGCCAAGTGGGGTAAGGATTCTGGCCAAAAGCTTTATACCTCATTATGAAATTTCAGTAGGAGTGTGTCATTTTTATCTGTTAGTAATATGTCATTATGATTTATGATGTTGCAACATGCAGATTTGGACAAAACCAATAGTAAGGTCATAATGTCATAGTACTAAATTTAACATCTCATGTTTCAATATTTATCTCAAGATTTTGACTCTTTTTGATAAATACCATCTATGATCTCTATATATAATATGTAGCCTCTTCCTCTAGCGAATGCCATACGAATTCTGGAAAGCATTATACCTCATTAAGGTTTTATTTTTTGCTTCTCGTATTTGGTATTTATATTATTAGAGTCCAACTAATTCGGATTTACACGCTAGGTGGAGCCATTTGGGAGTGGCCCTCCTATCAAAGATTTTTCTATATCTAAAACTCAAAATTAGAGATAACAATGGGGTGGGACGGGTTTGAACCATAAGTGTAGCGGGGCGGAGGTGGACATATGCAGGTGTGGGGCGGGGCGGGGCGGGCGGGTTAGAATAATATGTTAGAAAATTTATTTGGGGCGGGGCGTTGCGGGTTATAGAATTACTAAGTTTAAATATACTATTTCTTTTGAACTAAAAGCAAATTTTCTTATTTCTTTTCTTTAAATTTTTAAGTTAGCATGTTATATTTGTTTCTCTTAAATTGTTTTGCTCAGTTAGTTACTGTAACCTATTAAAAAAAAATTTTGATGAAGTTTACCGTAAGTTATCTACGATTTGCTAGACTATACAAGAATAATTTTTGAAAATTTTCATTTGGATTAACTGGAGTAAAAATTATGGACGTCACTTATCTTCTTAATATAGATGAATAAGTTAAATATTGAAAATGAATAATTTAAAAAAAAAAACAGTTAGGCAATTTATTTTACAAATGATAGTAAATTATGCAGAGCGGATTCATACGGAGGGGCGGAGAGAGCAGAAAAATATGCTTTGCGGGGCGAAGCGGAGCGGGTCAAAGTCTTTGCGGATTTAAGTGGGTTTGCCCCGCTCCATTGTCATCCCTACTCAAAATCGAGACATCCGATGATTAATTTAAGAGATATCCGATGATTAATTTAAGAAACAACGTCATATGCACCACATATTTTGATGATGCCATTAAGAAATTTCAATATGACTTTGTCCTTGTTCCGTGCCGTTAGTAATATGATGCATATTTGAACAAAATCAGAAGGCCGGACATGTCGGTAATACGTTAACATCTAGTGTTAAAATACAATAAGGGCTTGTGTGGTTGGGGAATAAGTTATTCCATGATTATTATCTCACCTTACAATCTCGGGATAACTAATTTTATCACGGAACTAATTACACCAAATCATGACCTATGATTTTGACTCGTTTTAACTAGGTCCTCTATAAAATGTACCCACTCTCTTCCTCTTGCAAAAAATATTTCACTCAAATAAGGAAACCAAAAAAAATGTGTTCCATTAATGCTGAAAATTCAGACAAACCTCATGCAGTTTGCTTACCATACCCTGCTCAAGGCCACATTAGCCCAATGCTAAAATTAGCCAAAATCCTCAATCACAAAGGCTTTCATATCACCTTTATCAACACTGAACACAACCATAAGCGTCTCCTTAAGTCTCGAGGCCCCGATAGCCTCAATGGTTTGCCATCTTTTCGATTCGAGACCATTCCTGATGGCCTCCCACCATGTGACCCTGATGCCACTCAAGACATTTCTTCTCTTTGTAAATCTACAACCACTACATGTTTAGGTCCTTTCAAAGAGTTACTTGCAAAGCTCAAAAATACTAACGTACCACGTGTATCGTGCATCGTATCTGATGGTTCAATGAGCTTCACTCTCTCTGCTGCTCAAGATTTGGGTATTCCTCAAGTTCTCTTTTGGACTCCAAGTGCTTGTGGTTTATTATGTTACATGTATTACCGCGATCTTGTTGAGAAAGGATACACTCCACTTAAAGGTATACCCCTGTATCATTCTTTTAACGGAAAAGAGTAAAAAAATGCTCTTTAAAGTATCTTGTGGCTTTAAATTTGGTTTATATTATCTTTGGGAATTGCAGATGAAAGTTACTTGACAAATGGATATTTGGAGACAAGTTTAGATTGGATACCAGGCATGAAAGGAATACGTTTGAGGGATCTTCCAAGTTTCCTAAGAACTACAAATCCCGAAGAATACATGATCAAGCTCATCATCCAAGAAACAGAGAGATCAAAAAATGCTTCTGCTATCATTATCAATACGTTTGAGACATTGGAGGGAGAAGTTGTTGAATCACTTCAAAAACTTCTTCCTCCAATCTACGTCGTTGGTCCCTTGAATCTTCTTATGGAACATGTTGTCGATGACAAGAACTTGGAGGGCTTGGGATCGAATCTATGGAAAGAAGAAATCAAGTGTCTAGACTGGCTTGATTCCAAGAAACCAAATTCTGTTGTTTATGTTAATTTTGGGAGCATCACTGTCATGTCCGCGAACCAACTTATTGAATTCGCATGGGGACTTGCCAATAGTCAGATGGAATTTTTATGGATCATAAGACCTGATATTGTATCAGGGGAAAAAGCAATTCTTCCATCCGAATTCGTGGAAGAAACTAAAGAAAGAGGGATGTTGACAAGTTGGTGCCCGCAAGAACAAGTCCTTAGCCACTCTGCTATTGGAGGGTTCTTGACTCACAGTGGATGGAATTCGACCCTTGAAAGTATCGGCAATGGGGTGCCAATGATCTGCTGGCCATTTTTCGCGGAACAACAGACTAATTGTTGGTTCAAATGCACACAATGGGGAATTGGAATGGAAATTGACAATAATGTGAAAAGGGATGAAGTTGAAAGTCTTGTGAGGGAGTTGATGGTTGGTGAGAAAGGCAAAGATATGAAGAAAAAGGCAATGGAGTGGAAGAAATTGGCTGAAGAAGCTGCTAAAAAACCAACAGGATCATCTTATGTAAACATAGACAAATTGATCAATGAAATTCTCCTCTCCTCCAAAAACCACTAGGCAAAAGTACAAGTACTAATCAATAGTTGGTTGGTTTTCCATTTTTTCTTTAAGACATAAATTAGGCATAACTTTCCATTTTTACCCTTTTAATTATTGTCAAATTTATGATTAAAATAACTAAACATTACTAATAAATAACTAATTCCAATACTAACTAATGAAGGATAAAATTGGAAGAACATTTTAAAAATAGTCTTGAAAATTGAACAATTAAATTAATTTGAAAAATGAAAAATGTCTCAACAATTCAATTAATATGAAATGGAGGGAGTAATGTTTATCAAGAAATATACCTCTAATTACGTAACAAGTGACCCATTATATAAATTTATAGTTTACACTACATTGTATAATAAATAATTATCTATAAGTTTGTGCGTACTCTTCCTCTTTACAAAATAATAGTCAATATATATCTTTCGTTTCCCAGCACTTTGAGATAAGGAAAATGTGAATATTAGGACGTAACAGGTTATTGTAGCTTGTTGGCTTTAAGCAAGTTTTGTTCACATATATATAGACTAGTCAACACAGATTTACTTCTTTTTAAAAAAAATATATTATATGGCTATATTTGATCTGCATGGAATTTTTAAAAATATGAAATTAGTGAGTTTAAATATGATATGAATGATGGGATGATATGAGAAGTTTAAAATGTAATTATTTTTCAAATATAAAGTAGTACTACCTCCGTCTATTTTTAATTGTTATAATTTTTTTTTTTAGACTCAAACGATAATAACTTTGACTAGCATTTTACAATGTATTTTTTCATCATATTGAAATGCAAAAAATTGGAGTTTATAGTACTTTTAGTATAGTTTTTGAATATCTAAATTTTTTGTTTAAAATATTGAATTAATGTAATCTAATTTAACTTTGAAAATTAATCAAATTGACTTTCGAAAAGCCCAATGTGACATTTAAAAGTGGACAGAGAAAGTATTATATGTATATCGAAATAAATAACACTAAGAAAAGAGTATCATATAAAATGAAACAAATTGAATGTTCTTTTATTTATAGTTTGAATACTTAAATGGTCACTCAATTTTTAGTAATTGAGCATCGAAGTCACTTAATTTTGTTTTATTTTTCAAAAGTCATCCAACTTTGCTTAGTCGTTAGATTTCATGGTCATCCAAAATTTACCTAGTTTCATAGTCATTTTATCCAAAATATAATTTTCAACACCTATTTAATAATGTGATAACTATAAAAAAAATTAAAATGCATTTTAAAAATTAAAATTGATACTTTGATTTATTTAGGATGCAACACTCTAAATCCAATCAAATTCTTGACTTATTCTATAGTTTTTCACCCTGCTTGAAAAATTATTTTATGTAGTACATTACTTATATACAATAAATCTCGTGTGTTCGAATTTATTTTTATTTATGATACGAAACAATAAACATGTCGATGTAATGAATGAATTAAAAAAAAACAAATCTTTTGTGGACTATCGAATCAGATTTGAAGTATCACGTTTCATAAGAATTAGGAATGTTAGAAGTAACAAAATAAAGAAATATGCTTGAGCTCATGATTTTATTGACAAAATATCAATTTTTATTCGTTCTATTTATTATTTTCCACATAATCAATAATAAAACTGTCAATATCAACTGTCTGGTATGATATTTGGAATTTAAGAAATCAAATCGGATTGATTTTTTATTTTGATGGGTCAAAATATGTCAAGCTCAATCCATCAATGGCGTAGCCAGAAATTTAATGAAGGGTGTCCAAACTTTTAATAGTAATTTTTTTTTAGAAAAAAAACGACGATTTAAATTACCAAAACTAATAATCAAGTTAAGCAATATTTAATTAAATATAGGAATATTTTTAATAGAATTACAAGTGTATAATTCAAAACTAACATAAAGAAAATAAACTACTATTGAAAACATAATTTAAATATATTGTTACAATTGTACTCGACGAGGTTTTATATCCTGAAACGATTTTATAATAGACTCATTAGAAATAGTACGAAATACTTTCTTTTCTACATAAGGCACTATACAACCGTCTAAAAACTCATCATCCATTCGATTTTGCAAGTCATTTTTAATATACTTCATTGCCGAGAAAGCTCTTTCAACGGTTGCAGTAGCAACTGGCAAAAGCAAAGCAAATTTCACTATTCGGTCCACC
>JAJOOO010027012.1:0-11375 GCA_029582685.1 Solanum piurae
TTCTAAGTTGGAAAATTCAACTAATCTAATTTCAACTTTCATAAACTATCCAATATTTTTCTAATTCAAAGTAATCTAACTTTCATATACAATTCAATATTTTTCTAACTTCAACCGTCAAACATACTAAATTCAAGAATTTCAAAGTTGAAAAATGCAACTAATCTAACTTCTAACTTTATAACTTCTAACTTCAAATTATTTGTTAGTTCTAACTTCTAATACTCAATTCACAATCATATTTTAAAAAAATCCAATTTAGAAGAAAATCCTAAAATAAAAAATCTCAAATTCTCTCCCTAACTAACAATAATCAAATATACAAATTAACAATTGAATAACACAATTCATCAAACCAAAACAATATACTAAGTTATAACAAATCAAATATTACTAGAATTGAAAAAAACTAAAATTAAACCCTAACCTTAACAAGCTAAGGAAAAGAGGCAGTGGGACGACGGGCGGCGGCGCCGGCGACGAGACTAGTGCTAAGGGAGAGAAGGGCGACGACGACGGCGATGTGGGGTGGCGGCGGCGGTGGCGCAACGATTTGATTTTTAGAGAGAAGGGAGGGAAGAGGGAAGAGAGAGAAAGAGAAATTGGAAAATGGGGGGAAAACCCGCTTTTGGTTCAATATAATTTTAAAAAAAGCGACGGACAGCGTCTCTTTGTCCGTCGCTTTTTAAAAAATATTTGACCAAAAAGCGACGGACTAAGAGACGTTGTCCGTCACTTTTTAAAAATGTTTGACTAGATATTTTGACCAAAAAGCGACGGACTAAGAGATGTCGTCCGTCGTTTTTTAAAAAAACTAATTAATAAAATAAAATAAATTAAAAACAACGGACAGCGTGGTTTTTTTTAATTTATAAATAATTATTTTTAATAAAAAGCGACGGACGGCGTCTCTATATATATTAAATGAATAATAATTAATTATATATATATTTAGCGCAAAAATCTGCGAAAAAAAGTGACAGGCTAAGAGATGCCGTCCGTCGCTTTTTGTAAAATAATTTTAAAAATAATTATTTTTATTAAAAAGCGGCGGACGGCATCTCTTAGTCCGTCGCTTTTTTGTCCGTCGCTTTTTAGCATTTTTTTAGTAGTGATTAGATGTTTAGTTTAGAAGTAGCACTCAAATCATGTTTACTAAATGCAAGATTTGACAAAATAGGTTAAAAACTAAAAGAGAATTTGACCATTTACATTCTTAATTAATGTGATATGAAGTACTAATAGAGAAGTTGACAAAATGAGTTAAAAAGTACTAATGAAATACCAATTTAACCTTTTCTTAGAATTCTCTTTTGTTTTTATAATTTTCTTACTTGAGTATTCTTATATCAATGTTTGATTACAGATTTTAGCTTTCTTGGAAGATTATGAAAATGTTGAAAGATCACGAAGAAGAATGTAGGAATTAAGAAAAGAGGTCAGTCCATATATCATGGAGTTATTGCCTTATTTCAATGATCTTGGTTTTAATGGAGATGGGAGAGGTGAAAGGGATGCTTCCTTGTGTGTTGAAGATATTAAACTAGTCCACCAAAAACAAAAATTGAATCGATCTAATCTATGAAGCATAATTGTACACTTAACACAATCTTTTTCGAAAGATACGAGCATCTAATGAAATTGGTGAACTACACTTGATTTTGGATAGATGTGTGTGACAGAGGGCTCATGAAACATGTTGTCCACCTTTCCCCTTCTACTTTGAAAATTGTGTGAACAAAGAGTGGAAATAAGGGAAGAAGGTCCTCATATAGAGTCGCACACTTACTTGAGCAGTACGGGTGTGCATGAATATACAATCAAGCATATAATCAACCTTCATTGAAGAGGTGTACATACAAGGTATGAGACTTGACAGAAATATCATGAGATGCATTTGTGGTATTCAGAAGAAGAATACATATTGATTGATATGCATAAAGTTAAGGATGACTTTTTTTTTTTTTGGAAAGTAGAACTAGATCATGCAATGGATCTAGAAGTGCATAAACTGATTGTAGACCAAGAAAGAGAGAGGGAGCTTGGTCATCTTTAAGAAAGAGACTTCTAATGATACGTGTATATTGCAGTGACAATGGTCACAACATCAAAAAATATCTTCCCTCGTACATGATGTCATTATTTTATATACCAGTCAAGGTAATCAAGAGGTTGGATGCAATTAGGAGGAACTTTTTATGGCAGGGAAGCGAAGATAAGACAATGTACCATTTGGTCAAATGGGAGGAATTATTTGTAAGTAAGAGAGGGGGTGGACTTAATATCAAAGAGTTGAGTACCCAAAACAAGAGTTTGATGATGAAATGACTGTGGAAATTTGTCTCACCAGAAGTATCTTTATGGAAGGAAGTAATAATAGAAAAATATGGCATGGAGGATAAATGGATGACAGAGGTGGTCACCAACCCTTACAATTGTAGTGTATGGAGGTCTATCAGGAACCTATGGCAACTGGTCAGGGAGAGAACGACTTGCAAGGTGGGCAATAGAGAAAAATTAGCTTTTTGGAATGACATTTGGTGTTGATAAGATATACGTAACTTTATGTACTACATTCAGATAATTAATAATTTGAAAAACTAAAAATTAAACTCGAACACGATATCAAATACAACAACACATTCTAATCAACATCATAAACCCATCTCAATTTAACCAATACCGTAAAGTACTATCATATTTTTTGAGTTTAGATCGAATTATTCATTTCTAATAGGTTAATTCTTAGTCCAAAATGACGAGATATTATAAAAGTGCATACATGTTGATTTATATGCATAAAAGTAAAATTAGTTAAAAGTGAAAAATTCTAGAAAGTAGAACCAAATTATGCAATAGATGCATAAAGAGATTTCTAATTAATTAATGACATGTACATATTGCAGTAACTAAAGGGTCATAACATTAGAAAATGTCCTTTGGTAAAACATTATTACTTTGTTTTTGAAAAAAGGGTTTGATATATCCCTTAATTTTGTTATTTAAAGTTAATATATTATCGTTATAAAATGGCTCACATACACCCATATCATTACAAAAGTGGCTCATATATATCCCTATCATTATAAAAATGGCTCACATATACTATTTTCATCTAACGAAAGTGAAAATAATAATTTTAAACTTACTTTTTATTTTTTATTTTAAAAAAAAATCATGTAGGGGTATATATGACCGTATTCACACATGAATTATATTTTGACTTCTTTAGTTATCATTATTTGAATTTCTTATTCTTATTCTTATTTCAAATTTATTTTATTTCTTTTTTTAGTGTAAAAATATGAGAAATAAAAAAAATAAGTGTGAATAGAAAAAGAGATAAAAGTAAGAAAAAGTTTAAAACTAATTTTTGTATGTGGTTATATTATAATTTAAAACTATTTTTCTGCAGCTACATTTTAATTTGATTTTCATATTTGTAAAATAAATAAATTAGGGCATCTATAACAGATTTTACAAAATAAATAGTGAAAAAAAATTTAATCATTAAAATAATAAATCCAAATTAGTCATTGAATCAAAGAAGTAATAAAAATAACGTATGAGAAGGATAAAGTATACTCTCTACATGAATAATTTTTTTAATAAAACAATTAAGAAAATAAATTTAAAATTAGTTTGTTTCACTTCCGTTGGAGAAAAGGGTTATATATAAGTCATTTATGTAACAGTAGAAATATATATGAGTCACTTTGATAACAAAGAATATATATATCCGCTCTAAATGACAAAGTTATCATCGTAACACGTATGAAAATAAAAATATATACATAGTGTGAGACTTGTTTCTAAGGTTTCTTTCTAGATTGTCTCCTTGAAAAAGGCATATCAACTACTTTCTCAATAATTTTGGACAAAGTCATCGTTAAATAACAATACAAGTGCAATGTTTTATTAAATCAAGCACGAAATCGTAATTAACTCGTTAACCCTAACTAGATAACTTTGAAATTATAGTTACTTGTATGACTTGACATATTTTCTTGATAATTACATTATTATCTTTAAAAAAGGATTTGATATCTCATCACGTACTTGAAATCAATTAACACCAAGTGGGAGTAAGAATATTGTAGGTACAAGATCGTTTGAAATCAGTTAACCTTTCTTGTATACATTCTTATCTTTTTTTACGAAGGTCGAAAGGTTAAGTGAAAAAAAAAGGACATGGATCAATTTCGTAATGATAATAATATATTGACCTCATCTTTTAATAAAAGGTAAATGTGGACTATTTCACAAAGTAAAGGACAAATTTGGATATTTTCCCCTTCTTCCATTCAAAGCGATGTGTATAAGTAGTTATACATAAACTCACATATTATATATAAAGTAAATAAATTAAGTGAAGGACAATTAATGTGTATTACTATTTACTATTATATAGTGATACGTGAAAATGTTTATATGGCCTTTTGTTGTTTCTACGAAAACGGTTTATTTTGTATGAAAACTAAAGGAAAAAATAAAAAGGTATATACTCCAAATTGAGAAATCATCTGAGCAAACACCCCTCAAGGCCTCAATTATATATATTAGGGACATATATTTTAATTAAGATAAAAAGAAAGAAATTTGACTTAAAAGTCTAAAGTCAAGTACGCATTACCTCTCTGTTTTTATTTATTTGTCTAATTTTGATTTGACACAAAATTTAAGAAAGTAAAGACGATTTTTTAATATTGTCATCTTAAACTAAAAATATGTAGAATATACTAATTAAAATGTTTTTTAAAATTTTATAATCTTAAACATGGAATGTGAAAAGATATAATTAAAAAATTATTAATAAAAATATTTTTTTTAAATAAAACAAATAAATTAAAATAGAAGAAATATTAATTAACTAAGGCATGCACGGAATGTATATATGATTAAAGTAATACCTTTAATTTGCATACAAAATTAAAGGTTTCTGGCCTAATCACTCATATATAAAAACCTCACTAGCTTGAGTTCCTCCCTTGTTACATTTTTTATGATGCAAAATGGCCTAGATCACCTATAATTTTAAATGGAGATTTTTTTCAAATTTTCTAGTATGTAAAAATAAAAATAAATTTGGCAAGAACTGCAAAACTAATTGACCCTTCAATAGAGCTAGACATAAAATATTGAAAATCTAATTATCGAATCAAGTTAAAAAAAATTATAATTTGGTATTTAATAATTCGATATTCGATACGATATTCAAGAGTAAAATTTTAGAATTACGATATTCGGGTTTGAATTTGGTATGAGACATTAGTACTATTTGGTATCTGATATTTTTCATATCAACATGTTCATTACTCAATAGTACAGTCCAAAGAAAAAGTTAATGACTAAATATAAACAACTCAAATACATGTCGTTTAGTTGTGTTAATTTGTTTTGGCATAATACACAAATAGGCCCTTTAACATGGTCTCAGCTCACATTTATGCCCTTCAACGTTGGGTCATGTGCACAAGTTGACACTTAAACTTGTATAAATTTGAATAAATAAACACAGGTGTCCTGCATGGCATCCTACATGGCAATTTGTATCTTACGTTGTGTCCTACACAGCCAAAGTTGGAGGGCATATATGTCAAATGAGGCCAAGTTAAAAGGCACATTTATATATTATGCCATTTGATTTTATTGATATCTTCTTACTTGTAGATCTTCTATTATATCATACCTCCCCATAGAAAAATAGAAATAATTGGAGCAATAGTATTAACTTGGTAATACAATTGGGCTACTGCCTACAACTTTAATATGGTATTATTGTTGAATGCTATACCGAACTAAAGTTTTGTTAAATTGGATCTTAGGCCTAACTCACATCCCATAAGCTAGTTCAAAGGGAGGAGGATTGTCCAAACCTTATAAGTTATAAGGAGTTCACCCATCTCATTAACCATCAATGTGAAACTTTTTGTCATTCTTTAACAAGTTTGATTTACCTAATTACCGGCCAAGTCAAAATTTAAAAATTCAATTTTTAATTTCTACTTTTAACTATCAATTACCATCAAACTCAAAATTTAAAATTCTTGAATCAAATATCAAACGTCCACCCCTATCCTTCGAATATGAAAAAAGAAAATGTAATTACTTGTACGACTTAAGTTACGGTGACAAATAAAATCAATACAATAACTGATAACGACATTGTACACGTGGATTTCTGTAGTGATTAATAATAAACATATGTATGGTGAAGTATATGACAAGTAAAATGTGACGGAAATTTGATTTTGTAGTTTTTTATAAATTTGTTTTTAATTTTACAAGCAGAGATATAAATTGGGATAGGATTACTACTCGCTTGAAAGCGGCGTGACTCACTGTGATTGGAATCCGACTTCTTTGTGACCCGCTTATTGTACCTTTTTCTTGTCTTTTTTAGGAGGTTTTCATCTTTATACCCAAGAGATTATTTTTTTTAAAAAATCTTCTTCTTCCAATTTATAAGTGATTATAAGAGATCATTTCAACTGAAAATACCGTTAATTATGACACTTAGAGCAAAACTCTAAATTTTAATAAAAACTAATAAATCCAATATTTTGTAATGATCCATTTTAACGAGTCTGCATTTGTGGCCCAGGAACCGCTATTGCGAGGTCCCTAACAAATTCAATTATCAATTACTAAAAGAGGTGAAGGGATTTTTTCAATTAGATAAATGACAACTACCTAGCATAAAAAAGAAGAAGACAAAATGTAATTGTTTGTTGAAAGCGAGACAGAGATGATTTGAACATATACAGAGGAGCACAAGTGATGACACCCAATGAGGAGGTGCGAGAGGCTTGTGGTAAGAAGTACGCGGAGAGGTAGAAGTATTAGGGAGAGGTGGTTAGACAGGACATGACACAATTTTATATTATCAATGACATGACTCATAGGAAGGCGTGGAGGTTACGACTTACGTATTACGGTAGAAGTTTAGTGGGGTGGAGTATTGTTGTCGTGATGTGCGTTAATTAGTACTTGTCGTAGAACTAGTCGTACCCTTGTAGTTTTTGTCATATGTTTTTTATTGTGTTTCTATTATCACACTATTTTGTTATTGTTATTGTTTCTTTCGTGTAGACTTTATACTGATTTCCTAGTTTTCTTAATTAATTGTTTCTTTTGTGTAGATCTTACAATGCTTTAATTTCCTAGTTTTCTTACTAACGGTTATGTTTTCTTCATTGTTTTCTTCTTCTTTTACTTGGGTTTGATGCACTTGAGCCTAGGGCCTTTTGGAAACAGTCTCTACCTTCATGAGGTAGTGGTGAAATCTGCGTACACTCTATCATCTTCAGTCTCCACTTAGTAGCATTGCACTGGATATATTGTTATTGTAATTTTTTTATTGATTTCTCTCTTCTTAGTTTGGAAGTATCTATATAGGCTAACCCTTCCCTTTTAAAAAAGTTTTAATTTATTTAACCTAATTTTGTACATAGGTAAGGTTTGTATCCCCTCTAATTTTTTTGTACTTCCCTAGAATAAGGTGCATGATGGCTTATAAAAATAAATAAAAAGATCATGTGTTTTCTTTAGTTAATCAACTAAATCTTACTTAAGAGGTCATAAGGGACCAAATCAGTGTTCTAGTGGTCAATGAATTAGTTGAGAACTTTGTGGTCTCAGGTTCAAAACTAGCGGAGACAAAAAAAAAAAATTTAGTGATTCTTTCCATCTATCCTAGCTAGTCTTGGTGTACTCGAAGGTGGCAAGTAAAATTAGTCGAGATACGTAAAAATTGACCTCAACACCACGATCATTTAAAAAAAGGTCATGAGGCACCGTGTACCTTAAGATTCATGGTAGGTGAGAGCTTCTCAAACACATTATATATCTTCTTTAAATTCAACAACAAGAAAATTATATATTAATTTTCCTCTATAATTCAAGATAAACCCTCAAGCTTATACTTGTAGCAAATGTTTAGCAACAAGTTATCCAAAGATCTATTTATATTCTCTACATTTAAGCAACAAAAAATTTTCTTTGCAACATTTTCCAACAATAAATTAGTTAACTAACCATAGTCCTAAATCCTAATTAATTTCCATATATCCCTCTTGTTTGAGAAGTTCTTTAGGTTTTCAATTAAGTTTCAAGGTTTAGGGTTTTTATTATTATTATTATTCGTTGAAAATCTTGAAAAATGGAAGGAGAAATGAAGGAAAAAATTGATTTACCACCAGGATTTCGATTTCATCCAAGTGATGAAGAACTTATAACATATTATCTTATGAACAAAATTTCTGATTCTACTAATTTTATTGCAAGGGCTATTGGAGATGTTGATTTAAACAAATCTGAGCCATGGGATCTTCCAGGTATACTTAATTAATTTGTTGTATAATTAACAATCCTCAAAACTTGTTAATTACTAAAGCATGTATTTACAATAAGCATATTGAAATTAAATAGTAGTAATACATTTTTTTACCCCTTCCTACAGAGGTCGACCTTACCCTTTTTGCTTTCTTGTTGACTCGAACTCACAATCATGGTTACCATCCGAGTAACTCCCTCTTGTCAGTAATACATATGGTTGTATAAATCAAGAAAGCAAGAGCTAGGGTTTTGAAATGGCTTTTTTTATATGACATAATTAAGTTTATTCTTGAGAAAATTGAGTAAGTTAGCAAACTTGGTTTTGTTCATACTTCATGTAGATCATTCATTAACTCTTATGATCATGCTCAACTTTGCTTGTTTTTTATTTTTAATCAAAAGAAGCGGAATGAATAATATCCTTACTCCACTCTTAACAAGAGGTGTCGTATTTCGAGTCTAATTTTGATAGAATAAGAAGTTTTTTCTCCAAGCTAATAAATTTCGAACACCATATGATTCCTACAATACCTTCTTTAATTCTTCGAAAATCATACTATATAGTATATATCAAGATCATCTAATTACGTTTTGGAATATCATTTGAGTTATATAAAATAGCATAAATAATTTTTACAGTAACTTGTTATTAATTATAACATGTTATGATTTATTTCAGGTTATGTATCAAGCAATATACTTGTTATAAAAAGTAATTTGCAATTATCTTTTTATAACGTTAATTACCTTATTATGTCAATAACGCACTATGCACGCTTCCCTAAATATAAATACATAAAATTAAAGCCTACTCTATGGTGCATCTTTAATTGCTTGCAAGCTTCATCAAATTGTTATAAGTACAAAAAAAAAATTAAGAAAAAATTATTTTTCTTGTTCCTAAAAAAAAACAAAGACCCATTTCTTGAACTATTACTTTCTTTATCTCAAATTATGTGGCATCATTTTGACTTTGAGAGTCAATCTTTTAAATTTTGACTGTAAATTCAGATATGAAATCTTTTAAAATTTTAAAATAAAATTTACATATTTTAAAACTATGTAAAAAGTAAAAGTATTGTTAGTCACAAAATAATCTACAAAGAAAAAGACTCATTTCTTGAACTAATGTTCTTACTTAGTAAGTCAACCTTTTAAATTCCGACTAAAAACACGAATATCTTTTTAAAAAATTACATATTTAGATACTATGTAAAAAGTAATAATAGTCACACAATAATCGATAATTCTAAAACTTTATGAGGTGTACAAAAAAATTGATGTTAAAGAAAAAACTCCGACACTTAAAAAACGAAAGATGTGGCATAAATTGTGGTGGTGGGAGTAAACTACACATTGTATTTATTTGATTTCTTAAATGGACATGATGTTTAATTATAAGGTGACACTTATTTTGAAACGAAGAAAGTAATTAAGCTGTATAATCAAGTTAACATTTTTGCAAAATTAATTATGATAGGGAAGGCAAAAATGGGAGAAAAGGAATGGTATTTTTTTAGCCTAAGAGATAGAAAGTACCCAACAGGAGTGAGAACAAATAGAGCAACAAATAGTGGATATTGGAAGACTACTGGCAAAGACAGGGAGATTTTCAGTAATTCAGAATTAGTTGGTATGAAGAAAACATTGGTATTTTATAAAGGAAGAGCTCCAAGAGGAGAAAAAACCAATTGGGTAATGCATGAATATAGAGTCCACTCCAAATCATCCTATAGAACACAAAAGGTATGTACTTCCATTTCTCTAGCCCCGTCAGTCCTGACGGATTCAATAAATATATTAATTTATCTCTTCATTTTATGTGAAAATGGGACAAGGAGCATAATTTCATTTTCAACGGGGATCTTTTTTTCTTTTCTTCGTAGTACTAAAATTTTAGCATTCTCAATTAAGGTAATACTCTATGTTCCTTTTTAGTTGTCATGTTGTGCTTATAGAGAGTCAGTTTGACTCATTTTTAAAGCTAAATTATATTACCTTAATTCAATGTTTTAAAACAAAAATTTAGACATTCAAAAACTATACGGCAATATAAGTTGCAATTTTTTTCATATCAATATGTAGAGGTGAACCCAGAATTTGAATCAAATTCTGGTCTCATGGATGATTCTTCTGGCTTGTACGTACCAACAGCACGAGGACACTCATATTCTCCTCATGGGTGTACTGTTAATTATATCCTAGTTTCTGTCAATTTCTCAAGATAGATATACATATATACACATGATTTTTTCTGAAGTTAACGGGTGCACGTGCACCCCACTTATAAGTGTGGGTCCGCCTCTATCAATATGATAAAAAAAATACATCTTAAATTGTTAGTCAAAATTCATATCGTTTGACTCTCAAAAAGGAAACTATGACAACTAAAAAGGAAAAGTACTTGAAATTTAAAGCATTATTTCTAAATATAAAAATATATCATATTTTTTAGGACGAATTAAAGAAAAATACGTCATATAAATTAATACGGAGGGAACATATATATTGATAGTGCAAGAGAAATGAGGTAGTTGTAGTCTTGTAGAAAATATTTTTCTTGTTTGCTCATGTTACATTGCCTTGTGCAAATCCAAATTATTCTTGGAAAGAATTTTATTAATTGTTTCTTCAGAAATTAGTAATATCTCAATTCTCATCCTATTTTTAAATCAATTAGGGGTGTACATGGTCGGATTGGTTCGAGTTTTTCAACTATCAAACCAAATTATTTGTGTCGGATTTTTAAATTTATAAACCAAACCAAACCAATAAATTCGGGTTTTTCAACCTCGGGTTTTTTCGGATTTTTTATGGTTTTTCGGTTTTTCGGGTTGTTTCGGGTTTTTCCGATAAAGTATTCATACAAACATATAATTTACTTGTACTTCAAATATTTCTTTAGTCCTACCAAAATACAACTATCTAAGGTGTTCTTTAAAAAAATAACACAATATGATATGATTAATGACACTAAAATATCCAACAAAAATAATAATAATGAAATCGCGTAAAACAAATATTGCAAATTAACAAGT
>JAJOOO010027013.1:0-10532 GCA_029582685.1 Solanum piurae
ATGGATTGGTTACATTCCTGTTATGCCTCAGTCGATTGTAGAACTAGGATTGTTCATTTTCAGTTTCCAGACGAACCAATCTTAGAATGGAAGGGTAGTAGCTTAGCGCCTATGGGTCGATTCGTTTCTTACCTTAAGGCTAGAAAGATGATCTCTAAGGTTATCTCTATCATCTAGTTCAGGTTAAGGATTCTAGCTCCGCAACTCCAACTCTTGAGTCAGTTCCAGTGGTTAATAAGTTTCGAGAAGTGTTTCTAGATGATCTTCCCGGAGTTTCTCCCGAGAGGGAAATCGACTTTGGAATTGATCTCCTTCCAAATACCCAGCCTATCTCTATTCCTTCTTACATAATGGCTCCAGCTGAGCTTAAGGAATTGAAAGAGCAATTGAAAGACCTTCTAGATAAGGGCTTCATCAGACCTAGTATTTCGCCATGGGGTGCACCAGTGTTGTTCGTAAAAAAGAAGGATGGTTCTCTCCGAATGTGCATTGACTATAGAAAGTTGAACAAGGTCACAATCAAGAATAAGTATCCCATCCCCAAGATTGATGACTTGGTTGACCAACTTCAGGGTGCTAGCCATTTCTCAAAGATAGACCTCAGATCCGGTTATCATTAGCTTAGAGTCAGAGGTAGTGACATTCCAAAGACAACCTTCAGAACTCGGTATGGTCATTACGAATTTGTAGTCATGTCATTTGGACTAACCAATGCTCCTGCAACTTTCATGGATTTGATGAACAGAGTGTTCAAGCAGTACTTGGACTTGTTCATTATCTCTTTATTGATGATATCCTTATTTACTCTAGGAATGAGGAAGAACATGCGAGTCATTTGAGAGTTGTTCTGCAAACTCTCAAAGATCGCCAATTATTTGCATAATTTAACAAGTGTGAGTTTTGGTTACAATCAGTTTCCTTCCTTGGGCATATTGTGTCTAGTGAAGGAATTCAAATAGATTCCCAGAAGATAGAAGCAGTGAAACAATGGCCCAGACCTACCTTTGCTACAAATATCAGAAGTTTCTTGGGTCTAGCGGGCTATTACAAACGGTTCGTGGAAGGATTTTCATCCATAGACTCACCATTGACTAGGTTGACTTAGAAAAAGGTTAAGTTCCTGTGGTCAGATGATTGTGAGAAAAGCTTTACAGAACTGAAAACTAGGTTGACTACAACTCTTGTCTTGACTCTACCAGAGGGTCCAGATGGTTATGTGATCTATTGTGATGGATCCAGGGTCGAACTAGGTTGTGTGTTGATGCATCGAGGTAAGGTTATATCTTATGCTTCCAGACAACTTAAGGTACATGAGAAGTATTATTCGACTCATGACCTCGAGCTTGCCGCAGTGGTGTTTGCACTTAAGATTTGGAGACACTACTTGTATGGTGTTCATGTAGATGTGTTCACAGACCATAAGAGCCTCTAGTATGTATTCACCCAGAAAGAGTTGAATCTTCGCTAAAGAAGGTGGCTTGAGTTCCTTAAAGATTATGATATGGGCGTGCATTACCATCCGGGTAAGATGAATGTAGTAGCAAATGCTCTTAGTAGATTATCCATGGGTAGTGTAGCACATATTGAGGAAGATAGAAGAGAGCTAGCAAAGGATGTTCACAGACTTGCTCGCCTAAGAGTTCGTCTTATGAGCATATCATATGGTGGTGTAACGGTTCAAAATGGGGGATAATATTCTTTGGTAGTAGAGGTTAAGGAAAAGCAAGACAATGATCCAATCTTGCTTGAACTTAAGGGTGCAGTCCACAATCAGAGAGTGAAGGTTTTCTCCCAAGGGGTAGATGGTGTGCTTTGTTACCAGGGTCGATTATGTGTTCCTAATGTGGGCGAGTTGAGACAACATATTCTTGCAGAGGCCCATAACTCCAGATATTCCTTCCATCCAGGCGCCACTAAGATGTACCGCGATCTATGGGAAGTTTATTGGTGGAATGGTATGAAAAGAGATATATCAGACTTTGTGGCTAAGTGCCCCAATTACCAGCAAGTCAAGGTAGAACATTAGAAACCAGGAGGCATGACTCAAGAGATTGAGATTCCTACTTGGAAGTGGGAAGTGATCAACATGGACTTCATCACAGGCTTACCTCGTACTCGCAGACAACATGACTCCATTTGGGTGATTGTTGATAGGTTACTAAGTCTTCTCACTTTTTGGCGGTCAAGACTACATATTCGGCGGAGGATTACACCACGCTTTACATTAATGAGATTGTGTGGTTGCATGGGGCTCCTTTGTCTATCATATCAGATAGAGGTCCTCAGTTTACCTCTCATTTCTGGAAGTCATTTCAGAAAGGTCTTGGTACTCAGGTTAATCTTAGCACAACATTTCATCCCCAGGTGGATGGTCAGGCAGAGCGTACCATTAAGACCTTAGAGGACATGTTGAGAGCTTGTGTGATCGACTTCAAGGGTAGTTGGGATGATCACCTTCCTCTTATTGAGTTCTCCTACAATAATAGTTTCCATTCCAGCATTCAGGTGGCCCCTTATGAGGCATTGTATGGGCGTCGATGTAGATCTCCAGTTGGTTGGTTTAAAGTAGGTGAAGTATCCTTGATAGAACCAGATTCAGTCCTTTATGCTATGGAGAAAGTGCAACTCACTAGAGATAGACTTAAGACTGCCCAGAGTTGCCAGAAGTCCTATGCAGATGTAAGAAGAAGGGAACTAGAGTTCCAAGTTGATGATTGGGTTTTCCTGAAAGTGTCACCTATGAAGGGGGTGATGAGATTTGGCAGGAAACGGAAGCTCAGTCCCAGATATGTAGGCCTCTACCGGATCTTGAAAATTATTGATAAAGTGGCTTATGAGTTATAGTTGCCAGTAGACTTAGCAAAAGTGCTTTCGGTTTTTCACATTTCACTTTTGAAGAAGTGTGTGGGTGATCCAGCATCCATTGTGCCATTAAAGAGTGTGGCTGTAAAAGATAGCCTTTCATATGAGGATGTACTAGTTGAGATTCTCGATCGTCAGGTTAGAAGGTTGAGAAACAAAGAAGTCGCTTCAGTCAAGGTTTGGTGGAGGAGTCAGTCCGTAGAGGGAGCTACTTGGGAAGCAGAAACGGCCATGAAAGGCAAGTATCCTCACCTCTTTCCTTCTGATTCCACTATAGCTTGAGGTAATAGTTCCTCTTCAGTTTTCCAGTCATTCATGCATAAATTCAGCCTTAGAATCATGTTCCTTCAGTTTGTACTTGCATTTTCAGCGTATTTGCATGTTATTGGAACTCAATTCAGTTAGAAATTCAGTTCTCAGTGTTTAGTGGTAGGGATTGCAGCCCTCTCCCTCCATTTCAGCTAGTTGAGTATTCATTCGGGGACGAATGGTCCCAAGGGGGAGATAATGTAACACCCCGTATCCAAAACAGACAAAAAATACAGATTTTGAGAAGTTGCAGGTGCAACCCACGGTTGCCATCCACGGACCGTAGGTCTGACCACGGACCGTAGCTGGTGGTCTGTGGTTCACCACTGCAACCCCTCTTTGAACCCAGCTCAGAAAATCGACTAAGTCTCGACCCACGGATAGACTCACGGTTCGTAGGTCAGGCCACAATCCGTGGTTTGTGTCCGTGGATCAAGGCCCCCTTTACCCAGCCTCTAATGCGAACTATGGTCGACCAGCACGGACCGTCATTCGATCCACGGTCCATAGGTGTGACCGTAGATGAAGGTCAGCAGCCAGTTAGATGAAAATTATGATTGGGTCAACTTCAAATGGTCATAACTCTTAGCACAAAAGGAATTATGTGTCCCGTGACCTATGATATGATAGATAATTGAATCCTCTTTCCAACGCCTCCGAGTTTGCTAAAATCCAACCTCTGGGTAAAAAGTTATGATCATTTTAGTGAAGGCATGTCGAGCAGGCTTGAATTTCGGACCCAATCTACGGACTGTAGATTGACCTACGGCCCGTAGGTCCCGTCCGTCGATCACTCCGACAACAGTTAAGTTAGGGGTCTTTTGGTCTTTTTCTATTTCGTTTAACCCCTAAGCTACGTCGTTTAGACCCTAAATTATGAGGTTTTAGTCAGTTTAAGCCTAGAAACATAACTACGACTTACCTAAGTCAAATAATTAATCAAACTTAGAAAAATTAGAACGCTAAGAGGAGAAGAGAAGTCAAGAACTCTAGTTCAAGAACGCAACAAGTTTTCTTTAGTCTAGCCCAGAAATCAAATGATTTCTCCGTGAAATTTGTCACCAGGTATGTGTGATTTCACCCATTAGGTCCCTAGTTTTCAGTCTGTTTCTTTGATTCCCTTATTATGACTAGACCTAGGGTTTCTTGAATGTTAGAATTATTGGGTTCTTAGCTGTTAGAATGATCGAAATCTGATTAGTATGCTAATATTCAGTTTATTGCATGAATTCCAGAATCCTAGCTATGTATTTCTTTAGTTCTTGAATTACACATGCTAGGTCAGATATTTCAGTTATTCAGTTATAGATGCCTCAGTTATTAATGCATCAATATTAGTTTAATTATTGCGTTCTCAGTTTGCATGTTCAGTTCGAGCTATACAGTAACTTACTGAAATTCAGTCATATTGTGTTAATTACGTAATCCATTGGGAGTAGCATAATACCGAGTTGGACTAAGGTTCAGCATACCCAAATAGTCCAAGAACTACTAGCCACGTAGGTTGTGAGTCTCCTATGTGGGCATCATTTCAATGATCACACCAGCATGCCTCTATACCTCTGGAAGGGTATATTAGTCCCTCTCAATGGGGCGTATACATCGGACTCCACAGTTAGCTCATGTGGTTTTATTATCGGTTATTAGTATCTTCCACAGTTCAGTCAGATTCTATTACATTGACCATTTATTAGTATATCCAGTATTCAGTTTCAGCATGTTATAAATTGGTCACTGCATTCAGTTATCTCAGCATTCATTATCTATATCATGTTCAGATTATATCATTGCATATTTGCTTTGTTTAGTTATATGTTATTTCAGCTGTATTCTATCCTGCATGCTTTGTACCTTTCAAGTACTGACACATACTCTACGCTACATCTTCTCGTGATGTAGGTTTAGGTTCTCAGCATCCAGATCACACTTAGATCGGTTCCCGATCTCCAGTTCAACAGAATCAGTGGTGAGTTCTCATTCTCCGAGGACGATAGTCATGCGTTTCTTTTCAGTATTTTTAGTCCTTTAGTTTCAGTTTTGCTAGAAAGTACAACAATCAGATTTATTTATGATTATAACTATCACACAGTTTCTATTATTCAGCTTATATTTAGTATGCTCATGATCATGCCTGCAGGGTTAGGTTGGGATCACTTGTGGTCCTAGGTCCCGTGTCCGCGTCTCGGGGGTAGCTCGGGGCCTGACAGAGTGACACCCTTATCTCTTCAGGGGATGAATGACATAGAAGAGACTAGGATGAATAGAGCCTTAGGGGGAGAAACCGAGTTCTTGGAATTATAAGCTCACGAGAAAAGGTTAATTGCACATTCTAATATTTCGAAACAAGACATTGTCACACATGAAGACAATGAAAGAATCAGGGAAGAAGAAGATAACAATAAGGAAGTCGCAAATGAAGACAATGAAGGAATTATTCTAGAAATTACAACAATCACTCCCTTAACCAATAAGTCCTTTTCAGAAAATTCTACTTGATCATATACCTCAGGTACCTCTTAATTACTCTTCAAATGAACTTGAAATTAAACTATGTCTAATGATTCTCATTGTCCTTCTTCCCGTTATTCAATCAGAAAAACTAAAGGTATACCGAGAATACAATATAAACCTAATCTTAATGCCAATTCAAAATATCATATTAGCAATTATACCTCCACCAAAAGATTATCAACCTCGTATGCTCTAAATGTTAATCAATTGTCCAAAGTATCTATTCCTAGTGGTGTGCAGGAAGAATTAACAAAATCACAATGGAGAAAAATGATGAATGAAGAAATGGAGGCCTTGTAGAGAAATCGAACTTGGGAATTGGTTCCGCTACCTAAAGGAAAGAGGACTGTCGGGTGTAAATGGGTATATGCTGTAAAGCTAAAAGCAAATGGAAGTATTGATAGGTATAAGGCGAGACTAGTATCAAAAGAATACACGCAAAAATATGGAGTGGACTATCAAGAAACATTTGCACCAGTAGTTAAACTTAATACTATTCGTATCCTTATAACAGTAGCAGCAAATAGAGATTGGCCATTACGACAATTTGATGTAAAAAATGCATTCTTAAATGGTGACTTGGAGGAAGAGGTTTACATAGATCTTTCACCAGGAATAATGTAGGAGCACACTTACAGAAACAAGGTATGCAGATTAAACAAGGAATTATATGGGTTAAAACAGTCACCACGGGCATGGTTTGGACGTTTTACATCTGCAATGACATCGGTGGGTTATAAACAGAGTAACTCTGATCACACTTTGTTTATCAAACCTAACGAAGGGAAGGTAACAACGTTGATTGTATATGTTGATGACATGGTCCTGACAGGAAATGATTCCAATGAAATGGATCAACTTCAGAAGTTTTTGGCATCAAAATTTGAAATGAAAGACCTAGGACAATTGTGATATTTCGTAGGCATTGAAGTATCAAGGTAAAGACAGGGAATTTCCCTTTCTTAGAGAAAATATGTACTAGACTTGTTAATGGAGACAAGGATGCTAGCATGCAAGCCAATTGATACACCTATGGAGACAAACCACAAACTTGGAAACTCTTCGGGAGAGAAAATAAAAGATGTAGGCATATATCAACGTCTAGTAGGGAAGTTAATCTATCTGACTCACACAAGGCCAGACATTGCATATGCTGTAAGTGTTGTGAGTCAGTTCATGCAGAACCCAACAAAAAATCATATGGAAGCTGTCTATATAATTTTGCGATACTTGAAGAGTGCTCCAGGAAAAGGATTATTGTTCTTGAAGAATGAAAAACCTTTCATCGAAGGCTACACAAATGCAGATTGAGCAGGAGATCTCTTGACCAGGAAATCAACCTCGGGTTATCTCACTTTTGTCGAAGGCAATCTTGTCACGTGGAGAAGTAAGAAGCAAAAGGTTGTCGCGAGGTCTAGTGCAGAAGCAGAATTTCGAGGGATGGCCAATGGCTTGTGTGAGCTACTATGGATTAAATATGTTCTGAAGGATCTTGGAATTGAATGTACAGGACCTATGAACTTATTCTGTGATAACAACTCCGCAATTCAAATATCACAGAATCATGTTCAACATGATCAGATTAAGCATGTTGAAATTGATCGGCACTTCATAAAGGACAAGTTAGATCAAAAGATTATACATTTTGCATTTATCAAGTCTGAAAGTCATCTGGCAGATGTACTCACCAAGGCTGTATTAGGGAAGGTCTTCCATGAGATGATCGGCAAGTTGGGCATGATAGACATATATGCACTGCCTTGAGGGAGAGTGTTCAAACTAGAACTATTATGTAAATATATATATCTTGGAGTAGGGGTCAAGTATTAGTCCCAAGTCTACTCTAATTCTACTTGTCAACAAAGTATTATTTGTATCTATATATACCTCTGTTATGAGATGAATAAATGACGCGAAAGGAAAAATATTCTCTAAACCTAAAAGCCTATAGAAACAAAATAAAAAATGACACATGCAACCACAGTGAATTTAAAGAGAGAAATATTCGCGCCTTAGCCTAAATATTTATTATAATTTATTTTTATTCATTATATTTTCAACTATATTTTACTTCCATTTGTGGTATATAGATCAACAACTTCAGTGACACACAAAACAAATGGGCATAATAGTGCTAATTAATCAAGTACTATAAGGTATTACTAAGAAGCCCAAAGAGGTCTATACAGAAAATAGAACTCAATGTTAAAGAGTGCAAACCTTTCTGACTTTAAGTACACCCATAAGTTGCTTAAGGTAATCCACTGCATTGCAAGGCTTAATCTCATTGATGACATAAAAATTGTTGTAGTTGCAATTATAGATGGTGAATAATACAGAATTCTCCTGATGATATATATGCTTTATGAATGAAAGTGGTGTCACTGGATTCATTTTCCATTTGAGGGTGGACAACACCAGAATTTCTATTGTCTCAATAATCTTTGCCTTAAACACATACTTTGGATTTGATACCTAATCAACCATATATAACCATCATAATACAACTAGCTATTATCATCGCTCAACTATTTATTAAAACACACTTCAACTATCAATTGTTCAATTTTCATAATGTTTATTAAAGCAACACAATATGATACATTATAAAATAATTTGTAATAACCATCCAATCAGAGTTTAATGAATTGATTTCACACGTGATTACATAATTTTTATTTTATTTTTACTAGATTATTTCTTGCAGCATAAAAATCATTCAGTTTTAATACATATATAATTGAAATTTACTTAACTGGGTTTTTAAATTGTAGTAACAAAAATCATTAAACTTTATTGAGGAACCAAAAGTTTTAAATAATTGAGATTGCTCAGGTTGAATAATTTATCAAATGCTTGAGCAAATTTGGAGGATAACTTATTCATATTTTCTATAATTTGAAGTTGAAATTTATTTGACCATCCACAAAAGTGGTTAGTAATAGTAACTCATCATAAATGCTTTTTTTGTCCCTTTTGCGCTAGATAACATAGAGTAGAAAATGTTAAAATAATTATTTTTGTAATAAAAAATTCATTAGACTTTGTTAATTATAAGTATCATATAATATAATATAATAAAAGGTCCATTTCATTTTAAGCTAGATAACAAAGAGTTTAATTTTGCCTCATTCTTGGTCCAAGTATATGCATTTAATTAAAGATGTATAATACACAGATGTACAATTTTGCCTTGTTCCGTGAATAAATTAGTGCATTAATTAAGAAGCTCACATATATGGGAGAAAATAAAGGCGAATATATGATTTACTTTTTATGAATTTAAAATTATGGATTCATATATATTACTCTGTTATGATTTTAATAAATTTTTACATATAAATAAATGATCAAGGAAAAAATGAGATTTTTACCTGGTCACATAAGTAGGGTTAGACAAAAAAAAATGTAACGAAAGGCAAAGTTGAACAATTTCGAGTATTGTATAGATAAATTTAAACTTTTTCTCTTTTTCCTATTTAAGTAACTCATTGTTAATTAGGGAGTATATAATCATTTATTATGAGTTACATTACTAACCACTCTTGTGGAGTATCAGCCATGATAGATGCCAAAAAAATAAAGTTACAAAGATTAAATCACAAAAATCAAATGATGAACATAACACACGGTTTGTAATATTTCATATAACATTCTGATTTATGCAACACAACACAAGAAGGATAATTATAGAGACGAAGAACATAATTCATAGTCACAGCTCACAGGCTAAGGATAATTAAAACTAAAGGGGTTACACCTGAGATCATTTTAGTCACAAGCTCACATCTACTTCTTACTTTAAATACATTACAAACCAACTTTCTATAGTCAATCAGAAACTAGCGAGCAACTTTAATTTGGGCACGAGTTTCTGTATTTAAAATCTGAATCAAGTTGTATAACCAAATCACGAATGTGTGGCTGTGTCCTGAATTCTGTCTTTGTGCGTTTCTTGAATAACAAGGACATGCCATCACATTTCCTCTTCTTCGTATCTGGAGGCTGGACATCGTCAGCTGATTTCAGAAACGAGTGATTCAAGAGCATGTCTGCACTCCAACGCGCACTTGGATTTATGACCAGACAATTGTTCAGGAAATCTTTTGCCTCTGTAGACAGTTTGGGATTCTCAAAATTTGGTTCCGAATTGGATGATTCCCATAGGGGTTTTCCAGTGATCATCTCATAAATAGTGCATCCAAGTGACCAAATATCAACTCCTGGGCAGTACTCTGTCACGCCCCGAGCCTACACCCTGGGCGTGACCGGCACTCGGTGACCATTGCTGGCCCAAAGAGAACCCTTGGCCTGGCTTTTTTAACTCAACGAAAACCTAACTTAACAGAATAAAGCAATGCAATGCAAGGTTATAAAACAACTTAACTGATAAAATCTGGCCAAAAAGGCAACTCGAGTCTCAAAATAGAATATTTACATATATATACATGCATAAGAGACTCAATACTAACTGACTGACTGTCTGAGAAGCCTCTATAATACTGATATGGATGTTGGGACAGACCCCGCAACATCCTAATAAAACAAAACTAAGGGAAACAAAATGACTGAGTCCTCCGGAAAGCAAGGAGGCTCACCACTGACTCTGAAATGCTCAGCTGGATCAACGGCGTGCTGGATGCTGATCCTGGGTACCTGTGTCTGCATCATAATAAGATGCAGGCCAACTGGCATCAGTACATGGAATGTACGAGTATGCGAGCTGGAAAACTAAGCAACAAAGGCTAGAAGGAAAACTGGAAGAAACTGAATAGCTTACCTGGCTCAACTCAACTCAACCTGACTGACTTCTTTCAATATAAGGCAATTTAAAACAAATGCGATATAAA
>JAJOOO010027014.1:0-12529 GCA_029582685.1 Solanum piurae
CATATATCTCTAACTTTTGAATTTCATGCATAACTATGTTAGAATATAATTCAAGTATTTCTTTCTCATCATGATTTACCACAAATGTATCTTTATTTTTTTATTTTTTTTTATTATTGTGTCATTTATAAAAAAAAATGTCACGTAATTTATGATCGAGTAGATTTAATATTATTGATTAAAACAATAATGTTGCTATAAGAATCATTGAATTTAGTATGAAACTATGATAATTAGATTGTCTAACTTAAGTTTTTCATATCAAAGTTTAAATTTTCAATTTTTTTATCAGTATGAAAATTTCTTTTTAGAATTTTTTCTAAATAAGTGATATCAAAGTCATATTTTAATTTGTGTTTCTCTCTTTTATTATATTATTTATATTTATTAAAACATTTATCAAATAGTGACATTAATTATTTAAAAATATATTTAAGTTTTTTATAACCGCGCGAAGCGCGGTCAAGTACACTAGTTTAGTACATAATCCCCAAAAATAGGAAATAAATCGTATACTAAAAATATATATAAAAAACGAAAATTCAACATATGGGTGGAAAAAAAACAACAGTAAAATTATGGTTGAAAAACCAAAAAGTAAACAATAACCATCAATCCCATAATTTTAGCACATAACCCCCCCAAAAAGGAAATAAATTGAATATTAAAATATTTTAAAAAAAAATCGAAAATTTAATATTATGTCATGTTTGTAATTAAAACTTAGTTTTGTAAATAAAAAGGAGTATATACATATATTGTTAATTAAGATCTTAAATAGTATATTCTTGTAATTTTTCCGGGTTGAAAAGTGATTATTTGTGAGTTTTATCTTTCTATTCTTTTGGATCAAATTCACAATATAACCATATAGCAATTGAAAGATTAAATGCTGTGATGGATCTCCACATGTGAAAGTTAAAACTTTAGAATATTGGCTATTTTTCAAATATCTGTATAAAATCCATGGGCTTTTTGTCATCAGCAACCAGCTTGATATTTTCACGGCCCAATATTTACTGAGCCCATTATGCATTTGGCCCAGTTGATCATAAAGTGTGATCCTTGTAAAATATTCTTAAAATAATAACTTCAAATTTTAGTTAAAAATATGTATATTATATGTAGTGATTCCTTATATGTATATGTAATGCTATAAAACTTTCACTTTTTCTCATACTTGATTTTGTGTTCAAACATAAAATATTTCTCAATTACAATTGATCAAGAAATCTTGAAAAATTGTATTAGCATATTTATTAGCTATATAGATTAAGCTCCTTCAAATTATGAATAAAGGTGGTAAATATTGAATATTATGAAAAATATAACGAATGAAGACAATGTTCAGATTCATATGCAAAGTTTCTCAAAGAACATGATATATACTATGTCAAAAACACCTCGATAAAATGCTCTTGTAGAATGACGTAGTTGAACTTTTATGAATATGATTAAAAACATGACGAGTAAACGTATACTTTTAAAATTGCTATATATTTATTAAATAAGGTTCCTAATAAGACAACTTCAAAGACCGCTTTGAACAACGAACCGAAAGGAAATTTAATTTAATGCAATATATATTAGAGTCGTCCAATGAAATTATAAGCTATCACCTTATTAGTTACCCAGAAAAACAAAAAATGTATATATTTTACTATTCAAAATTTATATCTAGTTCAAAAATTGTTGAAACCAATAATATAAATTTCATTAAAAATGATGAAATTAGTGAGAATGTTGAACCATTAAATCCTAATTTCTTTTCTATTTTTAGAAATAAAAACATGTAGTAGTAAAAGTTATATTCTATTTTTTTTCTTTGCCTTAATTCATATTCCTATAAAAGGTGAAGAAAATCAGTTAACTGCCAGTTCTACACTGTTCTAAAAAAACAATCAAATTAGGCAAGAAAATTGAAGATGAAAAAAAAAAGAAAAAAAATTCTAAACATGACACGTGTCATCATCAGATGGATAGACAAGTAATCCTAGCCCTTGAAATCTATTAAAGAAAAAACAAATAACATTAACAGTAAGCATTTAACAACAATCTCAACAATGTGTGTTTTTTTTTTTGTTTTTTGGTCAAATTTGCACTAAATTCTCTGTACTTCCAAACAAGATTTTGTTTACCCAAGAAAAAAGTTGAGTTAAAAAAAAAGTCAAGAAAAGAAAGAAAGATAAAAAAGTATTTTTAGTTCCTATTTTATAGGAGAAATTGGATATTACTCATTTTGCAGACAGTTGCTTTGCTTTTCTATTTTTTTGGGAAATTTTTGTTAGGTGGGAAATGGCGAAATCAGTGGAGAAAACTGAAGTTGTGTCCATTGAGCTTCCAGCTCCTTCTGGTTGGAGCAAGAAGGTATCTTTTTTTTTTCTCAGGCTTTAAAGTTTATGTTCAGTACTTGAAGTTTTTTTTTTTAGTAAAGTTCCAATTTTTATGTTGAGTTTATGTAAAGTTTGTTTCTTTAGCTTTGTTGTTTGCAAATTTTCAGCAATGGGTTTTGTGGGTGTTGTTTAATTTTGCTTAATTTGTAGTTCTCAGGTTGAATTTTTGGTTTTGGTGAGTGAGGGTCAAGATAGGGTTTTAGCTTGTTTAGTTCTTGAAGTTCTGCTGAAAATTTCTAATTTTTTGTTGAGTTTATGTAAAGTTTGTTTTTTTAGCTTTGTTGTTTGCAGTTTTTCTACAATGGGTTTAGTGGGTGTTGTTTAATTTTGCTTATTGTTGTGGTTCTCAGGTTGAATTTTTGGTTTGGGTTAGTAAGGGTCGTTTAGGAGATGGGGCTTTTCTCAGGTTTTTTCATGTTCAGTTCTCTAGAAAAGTTACAATTTTGTGAAAGTATGCTTCTTTTTTTTTTTTTTTTGATGACAAGGGAAAACCCGCAGCCGCTATCCTTTGGGTGCGCACAGGGTAAAACCCCCGTTCCTATGCAATAGCTCGCAAACCACATAGGAGAGGTAAACCGCACTAGGCAAGCCTGGTGCGACGAGCTCGACCCAGAAGGCAAACCCCTTGCTTTCGCTGGCAAGGGGTTTCGAACTTGAGACCTCCAACATGGAAGTCCCAAGCTCAAACCACTGGGCCACCCCGAAGGGTGTGAAAGTATGCTTCTTTAGCATTGTTATTTGCAGTTTTTCTACAATGGGGTTTGGTTAATTTGCTTATTTTGTGGTTCTGAGGTTGAATTTTTTGTTTTGATGAGTAAGGAAAGGATAAGGTTTTGCTCAGTCTCTAGTTTCTTAAAAAAGTTGCAATTTTTGTTGATTCCATGTAAAGTTCGATTCTTTAGCTTTGGTACTTGCAATTTTTTTAATGGGTTTTGTCTAATTTTGTGTAGTTATGTGGTGTAGATGTTGAATTTTTGGTCTGGATAAGTAAGGGTAGTTTAAGACATAGAGTTTTATCTTGGGTAAGGTATTATTGATGAACAGAAAGCACCAAAGAACTGCTACGGAGGTTTAAGAGAGGGGTTTTCTCCAGCTTTTGGATTTTCCCTAGTTAACTCCCCATGCTATCTTGAAAAGTTCCATCTTTTTTGTTATTTTGAGTAGAGTTCGTTTCTTAGCTCTGGTTTTTGCAGTTATTCAAAAAACTGGTTTTGTGGGTATGGTTTATTTTTTAGTTTTTTTGGTTCTGAGGTTGAATTTTTTGGGTTTGAAGAGCTAAGTTGCTTGGACTCCGGTGCGGGTGTCCGATATGGGTGTGGATCTAGAGGCCGGATCCTTCATGATCCAACTTTTAAGATTCGGGGTACATAACCAGGTATGTATCGCGGCCCAAATCCATGTGACCTGCACTCGAAGCTCTACCCGACCCGAGGGAACCAACCTTAAAACCAAAGCATGAATACAATCTTTAAACCAACCACCTTTCATTTAAAAGAAAATCACAAGGTTACTTGAGACTGAACGCTGGTGGGCGATGGCTGCTCTAAGGATAATCCAAGGGCCTAGTGGTGCTGGAGGGATTATTAGAAATGAGCATGGTCAAATAATCAGTGCCTTTGTGATGCCTCTAGAAATTATGTCCAACAACATGGTAGAAGCTATAGCCGTTAAATCTGGGATCGACTGGTGTGTTTCAAAAGGGATCAAAAACATTGTGATGGAATGTCATTCTAAGTTGCCCACTGACTAGGTTATGAAGGTTATGAACCACCTTGGAACTTATGGGAGATCATTGATGAAATACAGAAGCAAACTTCTAAATTTGACAACTGGAATATCTATGACTGTTATGGAGAAGGAAACAAAATGGCTGACATTTTGGTTAATTGGGGTCTCAGGCGCAAAGAAAAGGTTCAGTTTTTTACTACAACAGGCTGCCTAAAGATGTTAGAGGTGAATTGCGAATGGACAAAGCTCAACTTCCCTCTTTTAGAAGAAAAATACATAGGAATTCTCTCTCCTGAAAGATAAATGTATAGAATTCACAATTTGAATGATGTTCCTTGATTGTTTTATCTGGCTAAATGAAGTTTTTTGTACCTCATAATGCCATCTTATTTTTGTAGCTGATTTGAAATCCTACTAGTCCCATAGAATGGAGGGTTTCCCATTCTTAGTAGGTACAGGGAGATTTATTCTCTTCTGTTTTCTACATTTTGTTATATTTCTATATATATATGCTTCCACTCTCTAGTTGTAGAGATGGAGGAGATTTAACGGAAAAGGGTGAGGAGTTCCATTCATGCATGTACATGAGTAGCCATAGAAAGACAGCCCAAAATAACAACCACTGTCTATGGAATCTCTATACACAAAATGAAATAATTAACCAAGACAAGCGCTGGTGACCAAAAGAGTAATAATAGATGGCCTCCACGAATACAAGTTTGGAGACTCACCAAAGTATTGACATGGGATGTGGAACAATACTATCCACAAGGCCCAGGCTGCGTAGGCCCAGTCCTTGAAAATTGAAATGGAAATTTGTCCAACATGCCTAAGCTCCATATGCTGTTTCCCCAAGAAGTGAGCCTAGAGTTGATAAAATATGATACATGCATAACAATTGATATAAGAAGGAACATTTATATCAATTAACGATTGAGTCGGAAAAATTATAAATAATGTAAAACATGTTCTCAATCATTCTTTGAACACCAAGCTTTACGTCTATGTTGCTTGGACTCTTCAAAAATGTTGACGGGTACATGTCGAATCCTCCAAAAGTAGTGTATTTTTGGAGGATCCGACATGGGTGCAGCAACAAATTTGGAGAGTCCTAGCAATCTTAGCTTTACGTAATCAAGACCAGTTGTTCATTTACATGGAGTACCACACTATAACCGACACGACTGAAAAGTCAATTAGGCTATGTACCTAGCGGCAAGTATCATATGCCCTACTTGCTCAAGTCGTCTCATCGTAGTGCCGCACGAAACGATTCAAGTCATGCTAAGTAGCACAATAGTATCCTCTCATGGAGGCACTCTGTCGAAATTCCAAACCATAAGGTTAGTTCTATGCCTACACCAGCACGTGTAGTTTCATGACCTAACAAGGAAAATATCCAAGGCCAATCTCGGCGAACTCGAGCAACTCTCAAAATAGTTTATATCTTGCCATTTCGGCATTTATAGCCAATCCAACTATTTATGAAAGGTTAAGTAAAAATAGGTTTTACAGTTCATGAATTCATTTAATAAAAGTAGTACAAATGTCACTACTTCCTTATTTAGCTTTAAGAACCAAAACGACATTTCATTTCAAGAATAATGATGTCAATAGCACATAGCGTGTATTATGCATGAAATGGTGAAATCCCATCCCACTTGTCCCCACAAGATAGGATTCACATTTATAACGTATTGCAATATGCATTTGGAGGAAAAGCTCTGAAGTATAGTAGGTTTCAACATACCTCGAACCGCTTTCCAAATCTTGTCCCAATGAATCCAATGATGCTAACAATTCACAATCTACATATCAGTGCTTACGTAAATCATTAACACGTCACAATAACACCAACTAAGTCAACCAAGTGACTAGCACTTAAACTCGACTTTATAAGTTTTAGCAACAATCTTTATTATCCAATTTGAAAGTCAACTCTTTGAGTTCTAACTCCAATTCATCCATTAAACGTGTTATGGAATCTAGTCGCTCCACTAGATACCCAAACGACATCGTTTAAGCAAAACCTATCACTATTCATCATCTCTACCAACAAACATCCAATTTCAAGAAAAAGTAGAGGCGAACTATCCATTGTGTAATCCCTATGGTGCTATACTAATTAAATAAGAATTTGAAATCGGTAATCATTCATCTTAAGACATCAGTCAACAATTTGACTCCTCCTTGAATAGTTAGTTCTATAGAGTTCCTTCAACGTGAAATTCCTGATAGCTATTTATGTGAACATATTTTCTCGGGAGTGTGATCTTCTACCTTTTTTTTGTAGCTTTCTCTCTTTTGTCATCTTGTTGTTATGCCATTAATTGTCATTGGGTGGAATTGGAAGAAGACCATCGAGACAGGCTTGGGTCTACTTTGGTCTTTAACAGTAAGTGGATGAATCTGTGTGAAAGCACGAGAGCGGGGGAGGAGGGGAAGGGGGAGGTAAATTTTGGATAATCAAAACTTGGTCGAGTTAAGCTGAATGCAGTTTCTGCCTAGATAGAATATAGATAGCCATGTATCACCTATAATTTAGAAAGAGAATGTGAATAAATTAAGGGCAAAACATAAAGTGACATCAAATGTTTTTATACTTGTTTGCGCACCAATGTGGTGCCTTTAATCTCTTTGCAAATGTTTTCAATGTAGTACAATCACTAGTGGTTTTACGCATTCACCACATAATGTTTATCAACTAGCTTTTCTCACTCACTAACAAACAATTACAGATTCTAGTGTGCTTGATATCAAAGAGCTATATCGTCTTCACTTTACTTCAAATTTATAGGGAGCTTGAGTTGTAGCCATTGAACCTTCTCTTGATACTTGTTGTGTCTTTGACTGTTGTTGATTATTACCGAGTTACTAATGGCTCCTTTCTTGAATTCAATAAGAGCTGTTGTTGTGTAATCCAAGGGACTCTTAAATGTTAGCCGACCTTTCTGAAATAGAGACTTCTTTTAATTGTTGATTTGTGAACTTTCTTCCTTTTGGGCTTCAAAATTTGATCTCTGAGCTATTCTTCTTCTGTTGGCTTTGTATTCTCTTGTCTTCATACAATCTTTGGGCTTCGGCGTTTTGTTCAACCATGGATTGAACCAAGCTTCGTCAGGGCAATCTTTCCATGGGATGTTTTTATTCATCTTTATCAACTATTCTGTCTTTTCTGCTTCAATCAACATGTACCAGGGCGTTACCTGCCTCACATTCTCCCTTTTCTTTCTTAAATTACTTGTTTCTATTGAATGAAGGGTGTCTTCGGTGCGAAGGAAAATGTTTTCTTGGAAAATAATAGGGTTTTTACTTTCTTGTGTTCGGTACGTAAGCAAAAAATATTATCCTAAAGGCATTTGCATTTAATCTAGACAAATACTCTGCTATGGGAGGTGGGAATGAGGGTAGGGGTGTGGGGTGGTGGGGATAGGGACTACGGGGGTGGAGGTGACGATGAGGTGTGTTGTGGAGGGTGGGGATGACACAATTAATATGAAATGCCACTTGTGGAATTTGTTTTCCCTATGTCCACTAGGGAAATCATTTTCCTCATTTTTAAGCAACTTGTTTCCTAAAGAAAATGTTTTCCAAAAAATTTGACCCACCAAACATGAGAAAATTTGAAATAGTTTCCTCCATACCAAACACACCCGAAGTGTGTTCTTTTTCTTATACCTTTCACCCTCAGGGCCTTTAGAATTGAAGCGTGTATCAGATCTTTCTAGATATAAGATTTTCTTTTAGCTGAGAAGTGAGTATCATGGCACATGTCTATGTGACAGGTTAAGTTCCATTGTTCATCATTTCAGCACAGTAGCTTTGACAGAGTTTTATCGTTAAGATCTTGTTTGGTGTCTTTGAGGAACACTTTTTTCCAGGAAAAAAATGTTAAAAAATATGCTCATCTCGTAAGAGAGTCGGACTATGCTGTAGATATGCTAGAAACATTTTCCAGAGATGTTAAAAAAATTGTTGAAAGGTATGCCCATCTCTTATGAGAGTCGGACTATGTTGTAGTTAAGCTGGAAGATTTTTCAGAGATGTTGTGCAACGGCATTACTTTGATATGCACGGGTTGGATAGGTGGATGAGTAAACACAATTTCCAGTAGGAGAAGACAGTTGCTTGATTTGGTGACTTTTAGCATAAAGCAACAGGGCTATTAGCATGTTATGGCTGCTTGGTGTGCTAAGGGGTCATTTGGTTCACGGTGTAGTTATGCAAGGATTGTAATGTAGGGGCTGTTATGTGGTAAATAATAATGTAAGGATTGTGGTGAATGATAATGCATGAATTTTCATAAATATTATTACTCATAGGAACAACTTTATATCTGATTTTGATTTTCTACTGAAACTGCTTTTTGTGTGCAGCTAACAAACTGTGTTCTAACATATCTGGATCTTCATGGATATAAGCTAAGCAGGAGATTTGAGCCTTTGTTGCTCATCATCTTTATTCAGTGATGGTTTTGTGTTTCAGAAAGACGTCCTACATTACTTGCAACTCTTTTGAGCCTTCTTTATTTCTTTTCCACCTGAACCAAGGACATCTTGAGGAACTCAAAAGAGAGATTGGAGAAGATTTTTCAGGAGAGGTAGAGGTGGACCAAAGAAGTATTGGGGAGAGGTGATTAGGCAGGACATGACACAGTTTTGCTTACGAAGGACATGACCTTAGATAGGAGTGTGTGGAGGTCACGGATTAGAGTAGAAGGGAAGTAGGTAGCAGTACATTATCTTGCTGTCCGTTCATATCAGTAGTTGTAGTATTGCTCCTGTTGTTTTGTTGTCCTTCCATTTCTATTACTATCTGTTGATTTCTTGTACCCTAACTATTGTATTGTTTTGTTGTAGTTTCTGTTTTGTTTTGTCACTATATGTTGTTTTTGTTATTATTTGTTGTTTCCTTGAGCGGAGTCTATTTGAAACAACCTCTCTACCTCTAAGGTTGGGGTATGGTCTGTGTGCACTCTACCCTCCCCAAATTCACTTTGTGTGACTTCACTGTCTATGTTGTTTTTGTTTCTTTTTAAATTTGACTCTCTTTCTGTTCCTTTGCAGTTTCTGCCTAAAAAAGGAGGTACTCCCAAGAAGAATGATATCGTATTTACTGCACCAACAGGGGAGGAGATCACCACAAGAAAACAGTTGGAACAGTACCTGAAGTCACACCCTGGTGGTCTGCCAGTAGCGGAGTTTGATTGGGGAACTGGTGAAACCCCAAGAAGATCCTCAAGGATCACTGGAAAGGCAAAGGCAACTCAATCTCCTACAGAAAGTGAGCCTGCTAAGAAACGAGGCAGAAAGTCTTCGGCTTCGAAGAAAAATTCCAAAGACAAAGAAGTCCCTAAAGAAACTGAAGCAGCAAAGGATGATGACATGGAGGAAGCTGAAAAGCACGAGAAGGACACTGCAGCAATGGAAGCTGAGAAAGATGTTGAAAAAGAAGAAGATGAGAACCCAAATGAAACTCAAGATGGAGAAAGCGAAGTGGAGAAGAAAGATGAAATCCAATCTTCTGAGAAGAATGTTGTGAAGGAGAACTTAGATGAAGGCCAAAATGTTGATGACAAAGTAGAAGATGCTCAAGTTGAGAAAGATGTTCAGATGGCTGATAACGTTGGACATTCTAAAGATGTTGAAGAGGCTCCTGTTGTTAAAGCAGCTGATGGTCCTGATGCTACTAAAATTAACGAGGAGGAAAAGGATGTACAGGTTCAGGAAGTAGAAAAGGTACCTACTGAAGAAGCTCACGTTGAGAAAGATGTCAAGATGGCTGATAACGATGTTGAAGAGGAGGCCCCTGCTGATAAAACAGCTGTTGGTCCTGAAGCTACTAAAATTAACGAGGAGGTTAAGGATGTACAGGTTCAAGAAGTAGAAATATTACCTACTGAGGAAGCTCAGGTTGAGAAAGATGTCAAAATGACTGATAACATTGGACATCCAGACGATGTTGAAGAGACCTCTGCTGATGGTCCTGAAGCTACTAAAATAAATGAGGAGGAAAAGGATGCACAGATTCAAGAATCAGAAATCAAACCTACTGAAGAAACTCAGGTTGAAAAAGATGTCAACAATGTTGAAGAGCCCCTTGCTGATAAAGCAGCGGAGGAAAAGGATGTACAGGTTCAAGAAGCAGACAAAGTAGATTCCAGTGCCGCTGGGGAATTGAAGCATCAAGCAGAAGGAAAGAGTACTGATGATCAAGATAATTTGATGAACATTGAGATAAGTAAGGTGGAGGGAGAAGTAACTGAGAATGGCAGCAATGCTAACGAGGCCAAGCCTTGAGCAGCGGTTCTCTCTAACTCTAACCTTTTGCTCTTCTTGCTTCTTTTGGATGACTAGTGTTGTCAATTATAGATACTCTGATTGTTCATGAGAGACATCTGTATGCAAAACCATAGATTTAGGTCCTAAATATTGCTCTGTAAGGATTTATCGCCTGTACCAGTACTACTGTATGCCATAGATTTAGACTTTCAGCAGAGACACTAGTTGTGCTGAGGTAATTTGTAGTTGTCCAGATCTGCAAAACTTGTTAGAACTCAGTAATGTAAGCTTATAAAAAGCCTGTGTTTTCTTGACTAATGCGGGAATTAGCGAGTCAAGTTGCTGCAGTTTGTTGTGGTGTGATTGCGTTCTTACCTTTCATTTATCCATCCATCAGTCAACTATCCCAATCCAAAACTAGTTTGATGATTGCTCAGGTGCTCTTTGTACAAGGTCATACAATTTTCCATCCTCAATCTGAGTAATTGAAGGAGAGTCTTGGTGTAACTAGTAAAGGTGTTGCTATGTGATCAAGACGTCATGTGTTCTTGCTGTGGAAAAAGCTTCTCGTAGAAATGTAGGGTAAGACTGCTTACAATAGATCCTTCTAGTCCTGCCCTTCCCCGAGTAGTTTTTTTATTAGACCCCGTAATTGTATTAGAAAGTTGATTGAATAATGTTGAATATAAAATTGTATCAGAACTCATAAACTTCACATTTTGGCTCCGTTTCAAGTCTAGTACACACAAAAAATAAACCTGATAACAGAAATCCAGTCATTTTGCTCAAATTACATTGTATAACTCAAATGATTCATTTGACAGAGGGAAAAAAGACAATGTAAAAGAATTATTACTTTGTGGTTACACAAACAGTAAAAGAAAGTTAAAGGTGAAAACATGTTGATATTGGACCAAATTCTCTTATAATATGCTAATTTCTTTTTCTGCTTCAAAGCCCTTTTAGCTCTTCAATCAACCCTGTTAATGTTGTCCATTTCTCAAATGCACTAGCTGATGCCACAAAAGCTGTTTTTGATCCTTCAAAGTCATTCTTAGTAACTGCATAACACACATTAAACAGAGACAATTAGTTAATTTTGCTTTGACAAACCGAGTTAAGTGAAGACTCGCCCACAACGTGCTTTGACAAGGGTCTATTGTATGCAGCCTTACCCTGTATTTTTGCAAGAAGCTGTTACCATACCTCGAACCAATGACCTCCTGGTCAAATGGCTGCAACTTTAGCAGCCACCACTCTATCGAACCTATGGAATTTGATATGTGTGCTTTCTTCGATCTTGTGTCTTAGTACATGGTATACTAACCTAATCTTGAGAGCCTGTGTTGGTTGAACTCTACAAAAATGTGGACAGGTGCATGCCGGATCCTCTAAAAGTGATGCATTTTTGGAGGATCCGATGCAGGTGCAGCATCATCTTTGTAGAGTCCGAGCAACATAGTTGAAAGTTGAGTTTCTTTTTACATCAAATGACATACTTTTGGGCATATCTTGAACCTAGCTCGAAATTCTTGTTTACTTTGTCTTTAGAAAGTTCTAGTTTGTGATCGAGGGAGGCTAAATATGAGACTAGATTGCAACATAGTTGAAAGTTGAGTTTCTTTTTACATCAAATGACATACTTTTGGGCATATCTTGAACCTAGCTCGAAATTCTTGTTTACTTTGTCTTTAGAAAGTTCTAGTTTGTGATCGAGGGAGGCTAAATATGAGACTAGATTGCAACATAGTTGAAAGTTGAGTTTCTTTTTACATCAAATGACATACTTTTGGGCATATCTTGAACCTAGCTCGAAATTCTTGTTTACTTTGTCTTTAGAAAGTTCTAGTTTGTGATCGAGGGAGGCTAAATATGAGACTAGATTGCAACATAGTTGAAAGTTGAGTTTCTTTTTACATCAAATGACATACTTTTGGGCATATCTTGAACCTAGCTCGAAATTCTTGTTTACTTTGTCTTTAGAAAGTTCTAGTTTGTGATCGAGGGAGGCTAAATATGAGACTAGATTGCAACATAGTTGAAAGTTGAGTTTCTTTTTACATCAAATGACATACTTTTGGGCATATCTTGAACCTAGCTCGAAATTCTTGTTTACTTTGTCTTTAG
>JAJOOO010027015.1:0-12553 GCA_029582685.1 Solanum piurae
ATTTAGGGTATCAATCATCGCTTTAGTAATCTTATAATCGAGACGCCCTGCTAAAAGTTTACAAAGAAAGAATGCAATTGGATAACCATTTCATTTGTTTATAACTTACAAAATCAAAATTAAAACATATATTCCTTTCATCCAAAATAAGTATCATCTTAGCAAAAAAAGAAATTGTTTAAAATAAGTATCGGTTTAGAAATTCAAGTAAAAAATTAGTATGTTTGTTCAACTTTATATACTCTTATACTCTATCTTTTTAATAATGTTCAATTTTCAAAAAATATTTATTAAACTGATGTAGTTTTGTAAACTATATATTATATTTATTGTTTTTTTAATAGATGTGATTTTTGCTAAGATGACACTTATTTTGAAAGGAGATAAGTACTTAATCTGTAGTTTAATGAAATAGTTTATTTGTGAGAGATATTTTACCTTCATTAGCTTGATATAAATACAAAAAGAATAACAAATTGGTCCCTTATGTTTGGAAAAAGATCAGAATGGTCCTTCAACTATTTCTATGAGAAGTTTTGATCCCTCAAAATTGTTATTAGTGAGCATCTTTAATCCCCGCCTCACAACAAAAACAACAAAATCACAACCTTAAAAAAAGCTATTAAAGACCAGAAATAGACCAAAATTAGATGAAACTGCAAAAAGCTACACCTCCAAATGTGATTACTCGTCAAATATCCTTTCATGGAGATTAAATTCAAATTATCCTAGTTTGAAAAATACGTCATTAATGACTTTTGAATTATAGAAAAATTTATAAAGAAGAATCAAGAAAGGAACAAAATCGTATCCGCACTATTTACCAATAAAATATTTTTATTTCTCTAAAAAGAATTACTCGTTAATTTTTTATAATTTTTATTATTTATGTGACAAAATATTCATTTTTCGCATATTTAAAGATAAAAATTGCTCATAGGGACATCTAAGGGTACCATCTCAAACCTATTTGCAAATATAAATGGACCTTTCTTGTCAATTTTTCTCAAGTAAATACAAATAAATATTTTTTCTTTCACGATGGAACCCCCTAATTTGACATTTTGACATTTCTCGATCGTGAAGTTTAGTTTTTTTAAAAATAAGAAAAAATCGTTAGAGATGATAAGATAAGATTAAGGTCACAGTGTGGATGATAATACAAAATTGAACTATTTCACTATCCCAAAACACATCTTTAATTTTGTTTGAATTCTTAAGCAATAATAATGTCCTCCTCATTAGGAATTCATCCAATATTATCGATTACTAGTTTGATAGGGTGTATAAGAATAGTGTTGAATATGGTGTATCAATAATGATTGTGTTAATTATACTTTCATTAGTTGTGCTAAAATTATTTCTTTTGTAGTGTTTGATTCAGCATATTGAAAATAACATATATTGCGTGTTGTTTTAAAAATTTGTCGACAAAAATACCCTTCACAAATATAGTGAAAAGAATGTGAAAAAGGTCTTGATGAACAATTGTGTCTTTAATCATATGCTAAAGCGTGCATTAAAACCCTTGCATTACTAATACCATGAATTTTCATTTATTAGTTATACATATATGATATCTCAATACCAAATAAAGTGTATAACTAGTGCGAACATTAGTTATACAATAATTGAAAAAATGTACTCCACCAAACAACGGCAGACCCACATATATAGATAGGGATGCACGTGCACTCATTAACTTAAAAAAAAATCATCATATATCTTGATAAACTAGCAGAAACTAAATAGTGTCCCATAGAAAGCATAAGATGGTACTTGGTAGTTGGTAACGCTGATATTGGCCAGTGCATCATTCCGTAGAACAAACTCACCTTGATTATCAAAAAATAATCCACTAAATTTAAAAAATAGTCAATTCATATTTTTATGAACTAATTTTATCATCTCGAACAACTGTTACTAGACCACAAGCAGAGACTGTAATAAAGAAGTCAAAATTGATGGGTAGCGTATTCGTTCACACGGTGGAAAAAAAACTGGCGTGAGGTCTTGAATTGGCAGGACCACTATTACAACATCTATCAAAAAACTATATAATAGAATCACAGATTTTTTTCATAATTTATAAATAACTTTTATACCATCAAGGCAATCTTAATCGATTATAACATGATCTAATTAATTTTTTTTTGTTATACTGTCATCAGTTGCATAAGTCTTATTCTAACAAAAAGTTATAATTGTTGAGAATATCATTAAATAATAAAAATGTATTTTCTCTGACAACTTAAGTTTTTAGATAAGATGATTATACACTTCAACATGGTAGCAGAGCAGACAGAGATGAGATGATAATCACACACTCAGGGGCGGAGCTATCCTAGGGCAAGGGGTCTAAGCCACACCCCTTGAAGGTTTAGTGTAGTGGTTATGGGGTTGTAAAAATTACTTGAGGTTGTGTGTTCATTCCCCAATAATAACGCTTATATATTTTTACTTTATATTTTGACACCCCTTAATAAAAATTCTAATTCCGCCACATCACACACTTTAACATGATATCAGATAGAGGTTTTATAATCTAATTTTATCGCCACCCACGTCAAAAAGTATTTCCACACTTAGAAAATTTAATTTGCTGGTGCTTATATAGAAAGGGTGAAAAAAAAAAAATTAAAAAGGAGAAAAGGATATGACTGCAAAAGAAAATGACTCAATAGAAAATGATGCTATAATTATTATCTAGTGTTATATCGTAAAATTGATCGAGACTGTTCAGTTATTATGGCTTATGGCCATCTTAAATGCCAGAAACTTTATGATATAACCATTTTTTTTAGAATGGGTAGTCAACATATCTCACTACATCTATTTGGCAAGTTGATGATATTCCAATTTTAGTAGGCGTTTAGCCGTAGAGTTTAAATATTTTTCAATTTATTTAGAATTTATAAAGTTGGAATTGCAAATAAAACTGTAATCACGAGTATTTTATTTGAAATTTACGAAAACAGGATTGGAAAACAAAGTTGGACCAGTTTTCCATTTGGAATCTAAGTTCAAGTTATTTAATGATCAAACACTGATTTTAAAAAAGAAAATAAAAATTATTCTATAGAAAAATAAATAGTTCTCATGATCAAACGACTCAAGATGGAAAACACAATTTAGCTAATTATTCATTTATGACTTAATTAACTTCTAAATAGTAATATTGACAAACATAATTGGAATGATTCAACATGAGATATAAGGTACTTAGGATCCCTTTGAGTTTGAAGCTCTTGTTATTCTTTTGGTTTTAAGTTGTATAAGTTTATAACTATTTGCAAAACCTTATTTTAAAAAAAATACAATTAAAAAAATTGTCAGATAAATTGAGATATAAAAAATATAATACTTTATTCAAACCATCAAGCTGTAATTAAAAAATAAAAATTGCAAAGAAAAACCTCAATCGTACTAAGTTTAATTAGGTTCAATTTTGACATAACAATTTAAGAAAGCGAATTTCAAAATCAATCGATGAACAACCCCATATATTGCCATTGTTTGACATCAAGACAACATCATTAAAAAGACTGTAAATTTTAGGGGTGGAGCTAAAAATTTATATTATGTTTTGGATAGAATTTTATGATTTATGTTCAAATAATATATTTATGTTAATATAAGTTTATTAGCTTAAATTGAAAATTTAATAAATAACTCTTGAAATCTTCTTTCTAACAAAATATATAATATAATTTATTAAATTAAAATTCCGATTTTGTTACTGATATCGATATCGTGTAAACTCTGCTTCATAGTGACAAACGAGAAGCCACAGTCTCCTCAATTTGTGCATGTTGAGTAAACATTAATTTGGCTATATTGAGAATTGTGTGTATTCATACATGTCATGACTACTTTTATTATTCATCATAGTTTAGGACCTTTAGTAATTTCACTCTCAAAGACAACTCAAAAGGCACATTTTTTTTAAAATTTTTACCATTTTAAAAATAAGATTCTTAACTAACGTTACATTTTTTAAAAGAATAGACGGAGAATAATCAAAAGAATAATAGTAAAAAGTAATCTTTTAATTTATGTCATTGGATATTTTTCTTAAGGAGTGTGTCAAACCTCAACAATTCACTTAATATGAGTGGAAAGAAGTATTAACCTCAATTACATATTTTTTTATTTTTTTACCGCATTGATCTTTCTCATTACAACAAAAAATACTTTTAGCAGCAATAAATATACATATTAACAAAGCGTGCTAAAGTTTTTATCGACATTAGTTAATTGTTGTTGGATTCAATGTTGTTATACACTTTAGAAATATTTACAAAGAATGCTAAATTGCCACTAAAAATTCATATATATCTAGCGGTAAATAAACTTTTATCATTAATTAATTATCGCTAAAGATTTTTTTTTTAATGTAGTATATCTCTATATTTGTTGAGTTAAGATAAATATGAAAACTACAGTAATCATTAATTATATCTCTTAATATTCTATCATAACAACTATTGCACATCAATTATTTTCAGTAAGCACGATAATTGAAATGAATCAGAGAGAAACTATAGGTTAGAATAATGTTAAAATCTAATTAAAGCAAACACATGATGAGTATACAAAATAATCAAATAAATGACAATATCCTTTTCTTTTTCAACTATTACAACAGATATAGATAAGCTCATAATACATATAAATCCACTTCCAACATAACCCTACCATGTCTGATTTCAACTTGCAACCTTTCATATCCCTTTAGGCCTCTCTCAATTTAATACTAAAAGAAATCTAGCTATTAAAACAGCTCACGAGCACTTTTCAAAATAGATTTTTTTCTTTTCTAATGTTCAAAAAAAGAACATCCACAAACCCCTTTAATACTATATATTTTTATTTTATTTTTTCTCTTTCTATATAGGAGTACAAAGTATAAGACAAAACAAAAAGAAAATTACAAACTCTTTACACAAATTGTGGTGTAGAATAAATCTCTCACTCTCCACGCTCCCCCCACTTACAACAACAACAAAAAGGAAATAAAATGACATTTCTCTAAATCAAATATATATATATATAAAAAAAAACCATTTTGGGTATATTACTCTCTATTCCACTAGCAAAAAATTCAACCATTTCCCTAGCTTGTGTTTAATACGCTTATACAATTTTTTTCCTCTTACCTCTTTTCGTGCTCCAATTTAGGGCATGCAAAGCTAATTTCACAAGACAAAAGTTCGATATACATTTTTTTTTTATAATGCTGGCTGTGTCACCTTTTAGTAACACAACGGCAAGAGGTAATGAAATGGAAAGTTTCGCGATAGGAGGAGGAGGAGGAGGAGGTGGAGGAGATGATTTCTCCGATTTCATGGGGGAGAATTTACTCGATAGCATTGATTTTGATGACCTTTTTGTTGGGATCAATGATGGAGATATACTTCCCGATTTGGAAATGGATACTGAAATCCTCGCAGAATTTTCAGTAAGCAGTGGCGATGAGTCTGATGTGAACAATTATAGCAGTAGTAATAATACTTTTATTACTACTGCTATAAAAAATGTAGAAAGAAAAGAAGAAACAGAAAAAACAGGCTCGTTTTCAGCATCGGATGTAGGTTCGGGTTTAACAACGAGCCTAAATCAAGGAGAAGAAATTGTTAGTACTCAAAAAAGTGAAGAATCTACACTACAAGTGAATCAGAATATAATTAACCCAAAAGAAAGTGATAAAGGTAAAAAGTCATCCAAGAATAATAATCTTCCAGGCAAGAGGAAAGTGAAGGTCAGTATAAATAATTTTTACATTATCAGTTCATTCTGTCAGTTGAATCACGAGAATCGTAGATGTTTAATGTTATAATGACTTAGATGAATTAACTAAGTATCAAATCGATGAAATTAATTTTTTTTTTTTATTGAATTGTGTGAAGGTGGACTGGACGCCAGAATTGCACAGAAGATTTGTACAAGCAGTAGAGCAACTAGGTGTAGATAAGGCAGTCCCATCAAGAATTTTGGAGATCATGGGAATTGATTGTCTCACTCGTCATAATATTGCCAGTCATCTTCAAGTATGAAAAATATATTCTTACTTTTTATTAATTTTCGAAAATTTTACTATATGATTCTGTAGATTTGGTTTAGTAATGATGCCAAATGAAATGGTCCTTATAGTTGTTCCATTGCATTTTTGGAAAAAATTATAATATTAGACAATGGTGAAAACTGCAAAAGTAGTACTACTAGAATTTGTTAGTTTTTTTTGCCTTGTCCCAAATGGTATATTATATAGTTTTTTTAAAAAGAAAAACAGATCTGATGATTTGAAAATTGGGAAGTTTCTTTACTTTACTTAAAAGGAGAAACATTTTAGGGCACCAAGAAAAGCATATCTGAATTCTAAATTTAACGCATTTTATTCAGATTCTCTTAAACTATCCGTAGTCTTAATTATTTTTAGATCTGAATAAAACATGTCAAACATATGAAATAATTGATGAAAAATGTGCAGAAATATCGGTCCCATAGGAAACATTTGCTTGCCAGAGAAGCGGAGGCGGCGAGCTGGAGCCATAGGAGGCAACTCTATGGAGGTGCACCCGCGGTTGGAGGGGGCGGAGGAAAGAGAGAGATGAATCCGTGGCCTGCACCAACAATTGGGTTTCCACCTCCTCCTCTTCCGCCCCCTATGGCACCTCCAATGCCTCATCATTTTAGACCCTTACATGTATGGGGTCATCCATCTGTCGACCAATCATATATGCACATATGGCCTAAACATCTAGCACCTTTGCCGTCTCCACAACATCCATCACCAGCATGGGCTCCTCCTCCTCATCTTCATCCTCCACCTCCTTCAGATCCTTCTTTTTGGCATCCACACCATCAACGGGTGAGTTTTTTTTTATTTAATAATATTCTTTAACACGTTTTCTAACTTGATTATATTCTTTTAGTAATGAGTGGTAGGAGACTCGAATCCAAGACTTTTGTCTGCTTTGGTTCTGGAGTGTTTTTGAAGTGTGTGAGCATCACATCTAAAAGATATAAATACTAGACAGATCTAGCTCCCTTTTATTTACGTAGCTCGAAGAGAGAGAGAGAGAGAGAGTGCTATAGGAAGCCATTGTTGAGAATACTATTAATAAAAGCATGCTCCCTCCAATAACTTAAACTTTTAGATAAGATTGTCGTACACTTCAAGATGGTATCAAAGCAGAAACATGAGCTTAAGCTTTTAGACGAGATGGTCGCACACTTCAACAACCATCCCATCTCGATAACGTATATTTGGAGCTCCATATATGACATTCAATAATCAACTAAGATATTGAACTACAACGATGTGAATTGTTTAAATCTAGCTAGTATAAATTGGAAATAGTTTAAACAAATAACTTGAACAAACCATAGTGAAAATAGTATTTTTAGTTACAACGAGTTTGACATAAAAAACGTTTTGACAGTATACAGAAAATTAATAATTGTGTTTGTTTGTATATATGATTAAATGATAAATTCTCCTTTTGTATTATTGTGCAGGTACAAAATTCTCTTACACCAGGAACTCCTTACTTTCCAGCACCCATAGCACCAACGGTAACTATATTTTCAATCAATTAATCATTGCTCTTTCGAATTTCGTATACGATACTCAGTTTGGGACCTTAACTAATTTGAAATAATGTTGCATAAGACTTATTAAACAGAAAATTCCTAATCTTAAGATTCGAATCAGAAGTTTCTGATTAAGTCAGTGTTTGACCATATATAGATTTAGTTGAAACGTGAATTATTTTTTTGAAGTTTGTTGAAAAAATAGTTTTTGCATTTTGAAGTTGTATTTGAATGTATATATTTTACTGATTACTTTTGGAATTATGTAAATAGAGACCATGTGGTGTTTTTTTTGGCATATATCTTTTTTGCAAGTTTTTTTTGGCTTTATATAGTCTGAACAAAGTAATTATGGTGCAGAGATATCCGTCTGTTCATCATCCCGTACCGGGCATACCACCCGTATCGTCGCATGGCATGTACAAAGTAGACCACTTTAATATTGGCGTTCGAAGTACCGCTACTACTCCAACACAACCTCTACCTAAACCTCCATGCGATTTTCATCCTGTAAGCCTCTTTCTCAATAATATTATTTTTTGACGTAATATATAAACATGCTCTATAATTCTTCAGCAGACATTTATATCCTTCAATTTGGATGTGCACAAGTAGACACACGTCCTACAAAATGTCTACTTGTTCAAATTTATACAACTTTAAATGTCTAGTTATGCACATCAAAAGTTAGAGGGCATAAATATTAACTGAAGTCAAGCTAAATGACACGTTTATATATTATGTCTTCTTTTCTTTTTGTACATGAAATTTGTCCTTATTGAAAACCTTTCTTATACAGAATTCATACATAGTACAAATTGCTAAAAGTCATAAAAAAAAAGTATACATGAATTCTTACATGGCCAATTTAAACACAGCTTATATATTCAATAGAGACCACAGAAAATATGTCATTATCTTGTAGAAATAGAGGAATTTTTAACATGTTGTACGTGCCACTCAAAATGAGTTAGATAAATCATTTGCAACCCCTTGTGAGTTGTTACACAACCCTATAATATGTGCATGAACATATTATAACTACATACAATTGTCCAAAATGAATGAGATTTAGCAACCTGAAAAATAAGGCGGTTAATTAATCTTCTATAACATGTTAAAATAAACCTATATATAGTATGAAAGTTATTTGCATTACTTATCAGCGTATATAACTTAAATTCTTAAGTGTATATATATACTCAAGATCTTTATTTTCCCATTTAGGTTATTGTTGAACTATAGGTGTCATTGTATTATTAGTACTCATGTTCAATTTAGTTTTTATTCAATATTTGTTTTAAGTTTTATTGACAACTGATTTATGGACAGTCAAAGGAGAGCATAGATGCAGCCATTGGAGATGTTTTATCAAAGCCATGGCTACCACTTCCCCTCGGACTCAAACCTCCGGCCGTCGATAGCGTGCTCGGTGAATTACAACGTCAAGGGGTACCTAAAATACCACCAACTTGTGCATAGTCGTTTTTAATGAGGCAGCTAGCAAAACGCGGGTGGATTTTTTTGGGGTTCACTTAGGGTACGTAACTAAGTAGCCCTTCAATTCGACGACATTTCTTGCACTTATTTAGATGCATGAAGATGATCAATTCGATGTGGATCGTATATCATCATCAACATCATCGTCTAAATTAATGCAGTTTTTTTTTACCTTAAATATATATATATAAGAAAACTTTTAATTAATTTGTTGTCCTACTTAATTTGTTCTTGTTTTGCTATGTACAAGAACATGTTTTAACTTAACCGTTGGGGTTTTTGTGATGATGTCATCACCGGTTTGAGAAATATCATGATAATAATAGCAAGAGCTTCTTGTAATTAAACTTGTTATCTCCAAGATTCTCTTCTTTAATTAATTCCTTATTTTATCTTGACTGGTGTGTTATTGAATATTACGATCGATCTGATAGTTATTAGTCACTCAACTAATAGTAACTTTTTTTGTTGAAGAAAATTAGAATCAAGAAAATGACAACTTTCAGAGATACGTAGTAACTATTAATTGAGTGATCATACGTTCACAGGCAAGCATACAATGAACGAAGGATTTAGTTTGTTGAAAGAATAAGTTCTCCATCAACTTACGAATAATTATTCAAGAAAAGAAGTTAAAAGAACACACAATTAGTTGATATGTTTAAGTTATTCCATGCATGAATACGAATATGGAGTAATTAATTTGAGTTCATAAAGTCCTTCAAATTATTAAGCACCCTTAATAACCAACTTTTAGAGTCATTCTCATTCACATGGAAATATTAATAATTATGATTATAGTTGCATAGAAAATAAAAAGGAGCCTTAGAAAAAACAAGAACAGCATATGACCACCATAGTATTTTTGTTTTTTCCCTCTCACAGCAAAGGATTTTTATTTTATTATTAATAATATAAGCAAGAGATTTCATAGAAATTGTGGTTCTAAGATGATGGTCCTCCAGTTAATTATTCCTTCCGTCCAGCAATAATACTTGTCGACTTTATGAAATCAACAGATAATTTTATACTTTATTTCTAATTTATCCTCATAATTAATTACAATCATTTTCCTACTACGTTTTTAAAGATATTGTATTTATTATATTCAAAGGATAATATAGTAAAATTACCTTTATATTTATAATTTCTTGAGGAGTCATGTGTAAAGTCAATAATGAACAAGTATTATTGGACAGAGGGAGGGAATATAATTAAAATTGACACATATATATGTGTCAATTTGTTTGCTTTAGTTATTATTTGGATAGTTAAAATATATTTTCTTTGATCATAATTATTTTTAAATATTTGAATTATTAATAACTATTATGACCTAATACTTTTTATATAGATTTATCTAAAAAATAAATAAAAAGTCTTTATTCAAATTCACAAGGAAAATTAATTATTTTGATCCATATATTTTGTATCGAACCAAACAAATTAAATCAGAGAATTGGATTGTGCTTTACTATCTTTCAACTTTATTTGGAAAAAATTATGATAGAAATATATATATATATAGATATATATATATACATTTTTGCCAAAATGCCAAGAAAGGAATAAACATAGAAATCTGTATATGAATAGTCAAACTAGATATGTGTCATATTGTTATTATTATTAATTAGGTAAGATAAAGTCTTTCTATCAAAATCCAAAAGATTACAAAAACAAAAAGACAAAAAGGACTGCGTTATCATCACCATGTTATCATCTCAATCAATAATTCATAATATGTAACAAACGTGGCAGAGATTATTGACCATTATTCAACCACCAAAAATCTAAATGTACTATTCCACGGTTCATAAAAAAACTGACATTATTCAGTTATAAATTATAAAGAAGCATTTTTATTTGGAGGTCTTAGATTCAAGTTTTAGATATACAAAAAAAATTGTTGGAAGTGTCATTCTGAGTGAGCTCTACAACGATTCAAACTTAGGCAAGATTTCAATATGAACTCCAAACATAAAATAAAAAATTAATATATATGGACATTATCTCATACTATGGAAAAATAGGATTATTTGACTTATCACTCTCTTTTTATTTAAATAATTATCACATTTCATTTTTCGATAATCAACTTATTTGAATTTTGACTAATATCTTAAAATATATTTGTGCATCATATTAATATGATAAAATATATTGCAATGTGTAGTAATTTTTTTAAATAATTTTTCTGAATATCTAAATATTAATTTCGAGATATTGAATTAGTATAATCCAATTTAGCTTTAAAAATTAGTCAAATTGACTTTTGAAAAACAAAACATGATAACTACCGTGGAGTGGATACTAAGGGCATGTTTGGTTGGGAAATTAATTAAACCGAAATTGTCATTCTACCCTCAAATGTGGGATAAAATAATACTATAATATTCAAGATAAATTATCCCGCAATTTTGTTTTCAACTGCACATAGTATAAGCTCATTCTAAAATTAATCTCAAAATTTGTTATCCCAAAGACTACGTTCCAAGTAATTAAATATCTCAAGCTTTTGTTTCATAAGAAAAATTGCCTTACATGCGTTATGCGTACACTATCAATCATATAATTTACAAAAATGACCTTCATAAGAAATTATCGTCCATAAATTCTTCATCGTCAAAATTAATTTGTGTTGTTAATTAATCGTTCATAAGTTTATACAACTAAAATCACGATATAATAGGCAACAGCATTGCACTACTTTTAATATTTGCCTTCTTGAAATTTCCAAATTTCTATTTCATAGAAAAAATTAACTTACATACTCGATATAATTATCTATAAAATTTATATATGATGACGAGCATAGAGGCCATGTTTTTCTCGAATAATTCTCGAGTCTGTCTACATCAATAAATAATCTTAATTTATAGTAATTAAATATACTTGTGGATGAAATCATTTGAAATCACACAAAAAAACAAAAAGTAAAAAAAATACAAATAAATATATAGGGATGGAAGAACAAGAATATGTTGGCGTGAGTCAAAAGAAGCCACCATTCATATATTTTAAAATATAAAATTTTAACACACACTATTTTTAAATAAAGTGACTTTGATTTTAATGATTAATCTGATCGTAAAATAGAGAATATCTATAACCACGTACTGTGTTACTATTTAGGCTTAAAATTATTTATCCCTCATCAAATTTTGAATTGAAAAATGGAAGTTTTCGAGGAGATTCTAGGACATTATATTTTATGGGATCAGTGGCATTTGCACCCTCTTGAAATGCCACACTACATAACATAACATGAGGTCTAAAATAAAAAAAATCTAATAAAAATATTTAAATAAAAATTAATATTTAATTTAAGAGATTATTGATAAATTTAAACTTATATCTGTTCATAGTGGTGACGTGCTAACAGAATCTTCATGTGGCCTACAAAAACTCCAATGCCGGGCAGACAAGGTAACTGAACAGGAAAATATATATATAT
>JAJOOO010027016.1:0-11928 GCA_029582685.1 Solanum piurae
ATTATGTATTTGAATTGTCTAAACCAATGTAAAATCAAAGAACAAATATTCAATATTTTTGTCATTCTTAGTGTTGAATTGATTTTCTTTTTGCATTAGTATTAATTTGATTTTGATTTAACCTTTATTATAATTACCAATATCTGTGGACTATAATCTTTATTTCAAACTTGAAATAATATATTAAAAGATAAAAACTATGAAAAAGTTTAAGAAATATTTAAAGATTATATCAAAGTAAATATTTTTATGTATAAGAAAAAAATTTAAAATTATATATATAATGTCGGGTTGGTTTGGTCTCGGATTGGTTTTTTTTAGTTAAAACCAAACCAACCCAAATATAGTCGGGTTCTGTTTTCAATACCAAACCAAGTCAAACCAACCACTAGTCAGTTTTTTTTTTGGTTTGACTCAGCTTGCGGTTTGGTTCGGTTTTCGGTTCGATTTTGTACACCCCTAGTATTCATATATGTTGCATGTGCATTCATCTTCTAATCGTCCTCATTTATAATCATTTCTTTCATTGATCCTTGACTTGATTGAATGGAAACAATATTTTTATGAAAGAGAATTTTAGGCTCAATGGGATCTTTTCCGGATAGGTATATGGACTGCGGGAGTCCTCCATGAGTCCTTGTAACATCCTGAAAATTTCGAAGTTAAGACTCGGAGTCCTCCATGAGTCCTTGTAACATCCTGAAAATTTCGAAGTTAAGACTCGAGTCATTCTTTATGGTGAATAAGTTTTTTCCCGAGTGATTCAAAATTTTCTTAGATGTTAAGGTCGCTAAAACTTCATAGCATAAAGTTGAGTTGGGAATTTTCCTTCCAATTAAATTTCTCTATGGGATTATTCTTTGGTAAACTTCAAACGATCATAACTTTCAACACAAAATGTTTTAGATGGCCCATGATCTATCAAATCAAATATCTATGAGTCTTCTTTCCAACGCAGCTGAGTTTGCTAAATTCTAAGTTCAAATGAAGGAGATATGCCCGTTGGAGTGCAGCTTGTCTAGTTAAGGCAATTCATCCATTTTAAGGAGGGATATTTTAGTCTTTTACTTACCCCCACTAGCCTAGATCATTTTTGTTATTATTTTAGGGGTCTAAAATGATTGGAATCAGTTTTAGTCATTCCTAAACACGCTTAGGATTTTTGAGAGGAGTTTAGGAGGAGAAAAGAAGAGTGTTCAAGATTTTTGTGAGCTTTGAGGATTTTCGCCAAGAATTTAATTCTTTCAAGGTATGTAAGTTTTCATAGTGATGGGTTAGTTCACCCTCACGCCAATCATGATTTTCCTTATTGAATTCGTCCATGAGATTTCATGTGTTGAGTTCTTGATGAGTTTCTTGAAGTTTTCTTCTTCATTCGCTATTAATAAAGATTGATGAGTTCTTGATGCGAGGGTTTCGAGTTTGAGGGTTGTTCCTGAGGAAATTTGAGTAGATTTTCATTTACTTATGTTGGGTATACGAATCTAAGGAAGTTTGAAAGAAAACAATCGATTCTAGGTGAATTAGAATAAAAAATTGAGAAGAAAAATTCATTAGAATATTCTGGGGAGGGGTGGCGCAACGCGCCACAGATGCGCCAAAGGGGCTGGCGCGCCACGCCTGCAGTGCGCCAGTAATAGTGTCCCGGAGTTTAGGGGCTGGCACCCTGGAATGCGCCAGGGTCGCCTGCCCCCGTTCTTCTTTCGTTTTCTTTTAAAGCGTATCTTCACTCTCTTCCTGATTTTAATTATCCAAACTACATTCAATCATCAAGAGATCCTATATATCATAAATCATAACCTTGAATTCATAATTCAAATTAAAGATAGAGGTAAATTTGAGGAAGTTCCTTGAGTCATTTAGAGAAGTCTTTACAATCTTTTAAAACTTGTTTTAAGACTTGAGTACTTGAGTATGAGAATAAGAAGAGTTGTATTCATGAGTCTACATTGTTATTGAGATCTTTGAGTTGAGTCGTTCATGCCTATAATTCCTCATGAACTCCATGAATTGAGCATCCTTGATGATGAGTCTATCGTTGAGTCATGAGTTCCGAGTTCTTGAGTCTTGAGTTCTGAGTACTGAGTTTCTATATTTCTATTAAGACCCCTGAGTTGAGTCGTTCATGTCCATAATTACACATAAACCCTATGAGCTGAGTTATGAATTTTGAGAAGCTTTTTAAACCCAACACTTGAGTTCTTAAACTGAGATTTGAGAAAGTAAAGATGATTTTTGAGAAAAGAGTTTTAAAATATGATTAGTATCACAATCGAGTATGCCATCAATGTATGAGCAGCATGATATCTAGATATACCATCAATATTTATGCAGTATGACTTCCCAAGTCATCAATGATCATATTTTAATATGATTTTGATATGTTTTTGAGAAAGAGTTTTCAAGTATGAGTTGAGTATGAGTATAAGGGGATTGTGTGTTCCAGAATTATCAATTTTTGCATTGATAAAAGAGAAACTGAGATTTCTAAATGAGTTATGAGTTCAAAAGATATTTCAAGAGCAATTGCCTTTTTTAAGAGGGTAGTTTGATCAATTATCAAAAACCAGAGGACGAGTTATGTTTTTAAACATATGAGCATAAGTATATATTATTGGGAGTAGTATTGAGTATCGATATGGGGATGAGTTCAGATAACTCAAAATCCTCATAAACCATGTTTGTCAACATACGTAAAGGGTCAAACTTTTTAGATGATTCTTTATTATTTTTTAAGCAAAGCTTAGTGGATCCACTTTGTTGAGGATGTACTATACCCCGACAGGGTATAGGACAATTCTTGCAGCTTGGGCGAGACCCTGCATCATCACATAACTCATAGTGATGATTGTCGGTTAAAGAATCTTCCAAATAAGAGTAATGAGTTTATTATTATATTTTCATATACATTTGAGTTATTATCTATCGTTTTAAAAGCTTCATGTATATAACATCTTTTATTGTTGCTTTCATTTTGAGTTTGAGTTGAGTATCTTGAGTTTGAGTTGAGTATCCCGAGTTGAGTTAAGTATCTTGAGTTTGAGTTGAGTATCCTGAGTTGAGTATCCTGAGTTGAGTTGAGTATCTTGAGTTTGAGTTGAGTAGCCTGAGTTGAGTTGAGTATCTTGAGTTTGAGTTGAGTATTTTGAGTTTGAGTTGAGTATCCTGAGTTGAGTTGAATATCCTTGAGTTGAGTTGAGTATTCTTGAGTTGAGTATTCTTGAGTCATAGTGAGTTGAGACGAGGTGATTATGTCTTCCTTATTTCAGTCTGAGCTTATACTTATGTTGTAGAGTTCCCCTTACATGCTCGTACATTCCATGTACTGACGCCATTTGACCTGCATCGTTTCATGATGCAGATGCAGTTACAGATATTCAGGATCATCAACGGGCGTTTTGTTGAGGTCATGTGATATTCCAGTCAGCTTTGGTGAGCCTTCTTATATTCTAGAGGCTTCACCTTTACCTTACCGTTAGTAGTTTTGAGATGTCGTGGGTCTTGTCCCAATATCCTTCTGTAATAGTAGAGGCTTCATAGATAGACAAAGTTGAGAAGTTTTCTCTATTTACTTTCTTTTGAATATTGTACAGACTTTTTAAAAGGTTGAGTATTTGAGTTCAATGAAATTTAATTTCAGTTTTAAGCTTATGTATGCTTGAGTTAGTCTTTCGCTTGTAGTCAGCTAGGATGAGGGTTTGCTTGGGGACCAACAATGATTTTCGAGTGCCAGCCACGTCCAGGGTGTAGACTCGGTCCGTGACAAGTCCTACCTTACAATATTCCACTTTTGAGTGGGTGTATACTGGTAGGATCATTGTTCATTGCATTGCATTGAATTTCATGCACTATGGTCGTGTATTCTATCTCAGGAGTATATTAAACTGTTGGGGAGTTTTCTACGGGTAAAATTTAGTATTCTTTATTCGATATCGTAATTGCTTAAGCTCGGTCGACCTATAATGTCTACTAAGTACTGGTGATTTGTACTGACCCTACATTTTTTGTATCTTTTCTGGTGCAAATCCCTGCACGAGTTAGCAGCGGTGATTTGGATTCATTCGAGGTCTATCTAGTTAGATTCATGGTGAGCTCCAGCCTCTGGAGACTTACCAATTTCCCTCTCTATCTTCATTTATTTTTCATTTATGCTTTTGACAATGACGTATGGAATTTTATTAAGTTTTTCTTTTATTAATTACCTCTTGTGCATGTGACACTGAGGTTTTGGAAATTTATCGAGTGTATATTTGTTTATATAGATATAATGAGAGTTTGCAGTATGATTTAATTTGGAGTTATTAGATGTTTCCTTACTCTACTTTCCGTTTTCATTTGCTTTCTTAATTTGTATGACAGTTGGTTTACCTAGTATGATTGGATTGGGTAGGTGTCACAACGACTCCCAATTTTGAGTCGTTACAATTAGACACACTCACACCATGATTATGCAGTAATTTATAAGAAATCTACCTCACTGATTGTGTTTGTTGCTATATATGTTAATGATGTCATATTAACAAGGACAAACACAACAGAAGTCACACAACTGAAAATCTATTTGCACAACACATTCAAAATCAAGGATCTTGGCAAACTACACTACTTTTTGGGGCTAGAGATACTTAGCATAGATTGAGGGGTTATCATTTCACAGAGAAAGTTTGTTTGGGATGTTTTAAAGGAATATGATTGCCTCAACTACCACCCCTCTCATTCTTAAGCTAAGGGACAATCCTGTTAGTTGAAAATCAAAGAAACAACATACATACAATCTCTTTGTCCTCAACAGAAGTAGAGTATATATAGGTCATTGAGAAAGGTGGTAGGTGACTTGGTCTGGCTTCACAGTTTGTTACTGAATTGACCATTTCATTGTTGTTTATTGTGATAGCCAATTGACCAGACACATAGCTCACTATCCTGTTTTTCATAAACGCATTAAATTGTTGATTGTTACTTTCTTAGGAAGTAAGTTTCACGAAGGGCACATTTCACTCCATCACATCTCCACCACTAAAATTCTCACTGGTGTCAAGCACACTATTCAGAGGCGGAACCATGATTAGGTGTTTGGGGTTTTAAATTTTAGGACAAAAAAGAAAAATATTGCAATGCATGTTGATAGTGGGTTCGAACCCACGACACTAGTGTGTAAAACATTTTCACCGCCCATTCTTACAACTGATCAGTAGTCAATCATTTTTATTAATGGGTATATGTATGTATTTAATTTTCTAATACAAATACCAGGTCTACGGAAAAGCTAGTGGTTCGTCCGAACCCACAAACCCCACATAGCTCCGCCTCTTGTTGTACTGGTATTAAATGTTAGGCAATTAATATCTTTTCTGTTTTATCGTAGTTGGCGCTAGTTATCAAGGCACCATAGGAGATTGTATATAATATTTTGTTAATGAAGAGAAGGCTTGCGTTATTTTATCATTCTCAACATTTTTGTTTGGTAGGTTCAATGTTATCTACAAAGAAAAGCTAGTTAGATTGATCAGAAATGATAAATATATACCTTAAGCCTTTCTGGAGTACGCCAATCTCATTCTTCAGCATGTTGATCTCCTCTTTTGGGTCCTAAAGAATATAATTTCGTTCATTACTGTAACATATAAGAAAAAACTATTGTCTATTTGTATTTTTTATTATCTCTAAATACAACTTCCTAGCATAAAAGCAATTTTTCATTTAGACAACGTAGTACTAATCATAAGTTAAGTGCATGGACTCTTTATTTTTTAACTCCTATCAACTCTTTATTTTGTTGATAAAAACTATAATTAAAAAATAACTACACCTATTTATTTTTAGTTCTCCTTTCCCTCAGAACCAAGATTGTTTTTTCTTTGTAGGGGTACCTTTTTATGAGTAGATAGTTTCCAAGTCATAAAGCAAGAAATGCAAAGGAAGGGCTCATATCACTTATTACCAATATAAATATAAATAAAATAAATAAATTAATATAGTTTTTCATGGTTCCAGTTAATTATGCAATTAATATATTCCAAAGCATGAAGCATCCCGTGCAGTACTACTTTTGTCTGTAAAAAGTGAGTATAATCCTTAATTAATTTTTGTTTCTTCCCTATTCGACTGAATATATTATATCTTGTTGTGCTTCTCACTTTCCATGTGTCATGCATGCAATAAATATATCACCACAAACAGCATCTGATGCTAAAATTGACATTACAACGAGACTTTAATTACTATAGGAAAAATTATTATTTACACAATTAAATTAATATATATAGGAAATTCTCTATAATAAATAGTAGTAACGTTACATCAAAAATTATATTTTTAATAGCAATTAATTATCGCATATTATGATATTGAATTTAATAATAATTAATTAATATCAGTAAATGTTTTAACATTTTTTTGTTAATGTGTATATTTATCCCAGATATAACATGTTATTAAACTATACTGTTAAAGAAAAAACAAGATTTACCAGAGCTTGTGTATCTTTGGCTTCCTCAGCCACCTCAACTCCCTTGGTTGACTTGAGGTACCTCTCAATCAGCCCTTGCATGCTTCTTCCATCATAAAACACAAAAATGAATAACGGGAAGAGAAAAAAAAAAACTTAAGAACAAATATAAGGTTTTAGGATATTTATAGAAATAATTTTCTTATATATAAGGTATAGTATTACGGATAACTTGATAATTGTAAAGTAATAGAGTATTATGGATGATTAAGCTATACTTGTAGGTAATCACAGAAAAAAGAATGTTTACCCTTTAGTAGCGAGTTCATAGAGCTTTCCATGAGCGGAGAAAATGAAAAGACCAATTTCAGCATCGCACAAAACGGACAGCTCCTTCGCCTTCTTAAGAAGCCCTGCTCGCCGTTTGCAGAAAGTGACCTGTCGATGAACGGGGTTCTCTATCCTCTTCATTTGAACCTTACCACGAGCCATGTCTTTCTTTCTTTCTTCTAATTAACTGAGTGTTGGCTGCTTTTTTTGCAGACAACCTCCCACTAGTTTGAACTAGCTTCGAGGTTGTTGCACTACTCTTCTTCTCAACTACCTGAACCTTAGTTCCTTACCACAACTTATTCACTCTTTCTTCTTCTATCAACACTTTATACTTCCCCATTTTCATTCTTCTACCTTTTTCATACACTTGCTATTAAAAAATAAACACTAGCCCACCTTTAATTACCACCTCACTACGAATCTTATCTTTTCATTTCTATATCTTACTTCTTCTATTTCAATTTATATGACTTACTTTTTTTTTTAATCAATCTAAAAAAAAATAAAAAATATATTAAGTAACTATTTAACTTTAAAATATTCATTTACCTTTAATAAAATGATTTATAGTCACAAAATTTTATCATTCATTTTTTATCACCAATTTTAAAAATCTTTATTTCTCTCTTAAACTCTGTATCAAGTCAAATTACTTCTCATAGAGGATATAATTACTATTCTACTTTTTTTTCCTTTACCGCATACTAAGCTATATATTCGTTGCCAAGTGGCTTACTGACACCTGGTCAATCTTCATGTTATTAATTTTGTTGCTTAGTTAAAGACAACACACATCTTTTGTACTGATGATGGTGGAGTTCGCGTTAATTACTTCATCTTTAATAAAAAAAAATTCGACTATTTTAGGGAGACTTTACCCTTTAATATAAGAGCAAATTTCGATTTAATCGGGTTTCATTATGAATATTGACAAGGGCAGATCCACGTGGATTCCATTACAGAGTATATATAAGGTAAATTTTTATATTTATGTAGATATATTAATTTTGAACCCCCTTATGAACAAGAAGCAAGTTGTAGCATAGTGGTAAATCTCCTTTTAAATCTCATTGTGAGCATTTTATTTTTTGAGTTTCAGGACCAATCATTCAAAATTCAAACGTGCTAAGAGGTCTCTCGTAACGGAACTAACTTTTTTTACTTATGAACTATATAATACTACATCCTTAGAATTGTATTTTGTTGGCTTATTCACAGATTTATACTTTTATTCTTCGAACCACCTGAATTATTGGCTTGAGTATAACGGATTAATGTAGTTGACACCACCACTCCTTTTCTTTTGTTCCTCTCATCTCTTGAACATGGATTCTTCCCCCATTCCTCTAAAAACACGGATTCCACTAATAACAAGGAAAATAAAAATAATACCAAGTTGGTCCTCCAAGAAAAACTAATTAAATCCAAAGGTGTTCTGTACTAGAGGATTCTTTAATATATAATTTGTTGATGTATTTAAAGAGTATGGAACCTGTATGATTGGGGATTTTTTTTTATCAAACTAGCCAAAGTATGTAGATTTGTTTTGTTATTTTTTATAGAAAAAAAAAAGTGTATTACACATATATTTTGCTTTTGAAATACTGAAATTTTATTGGTTATTTTTGTAGGCAAATGATAGATACAATTACTTTTAGTAGCGCAGTCAAAAATTTCGTTAAGAGTATTCAAGATTTAATATATATATGTGAAAAAATAATTTTTGATATATATATATATATTTCATATAATATTTTAAATACATAATATAATTTTTCGACAAATAGCATTAAATTAACTATCTTGAACTATATGTGGCTAGGCCAGTACCACTTTAGGTGGAAAGATAATGTTCTGATAATTAGAACTAGTGCGGTATTGTCGCGGTTGAGAAGGTTCTTGTTAACGTAGATACAATAGCTTCACAAAAATAATATGATGTTTGGGATGTAGTTTGACCTCAAGAAATTTGAAGAAGATAGAGACTTCTTAGGCCATTGTTTAAAGAAAAGAGAAAGAAAAAATAAACACTTGCAACTATATGGGCGCCTCAAATGTATCTATATGGTCTAAAGCTAAATTCGAATGAAGGTCAGAAGAGTTTAAAATGCTACTCAATTATTTGAATTGGTATAAAATTATTCTCTGTCCACCTTTTGACCCGTGATATCTTCGTCGTCAATCTTTTGGCTCAAAAATATCCTTATTTCTAACAACTCACACTTATAAGGTGGATAAAAGACAATATTATACCAAATATCATAGTTTAAGGACATTTTAGACATTTCTTCGTTAAAATAATTTGAAATTACTTAATATATGATCCCATATATATGATTGACCTGATTTTGTGTTCCATAATAAATTATATATATGTATAAAAGGAGATGTGATATCGCTTACGTGTCGGCACCACAAAAAATAATATTTTTTATTTATTAAAATAATTAATTATTTGTAATTATACTAAATTTGAAGCTAAAATTTTAAAAAAGAATTTTGATTAAATAATTTTTTAAAACAACAACAATAGCAGTAGCAGCATCAGCAACAACAACAACAGCAACAGCAGCAGCAGCAACAACAACAACAACAACAACAACAACAACAACAACATAAATAAATAAATAAATAATAATGTTTCTATAAAAAATTGAGAAGTAATTGAGTACCACAATTGGAGATAATGGATAGAGGCACTCCATGCAACCTAACCATCTCTATTAGATACAACTTAGTGTAATATTTACCGAATAAGTGACCTTGATGGGAATGAAATGAGCCGACTTCGTCATACGGTTTACTATACCCAAATCGAGTCATGTTGCCGCCAAGTGTAGGATAAACCAACAATAAGTCCATATTCAGATCTTTCCACTTCTAAGTAGGAATACAAATATATATCTAGGGACAAACCTCCCAGCTTTTAATGTTCAACTTTCACATGTTGACAATTAGGACACTTAGCCAAAAATTTTGCAATATTCTTCTTCATCTCATCCCACCAATAGACCTCCCGCAAGTCATGGTACATCTTGGTGGATCCGGGGTGAATGGAATATCGAGAACTATGGGCTTCTGATAAGATTTGCTCTCTCAAGTCATGAACATTGGAAATACATAAACGACCTTGATATCGAAGCACACTATCTCCCCCTTGGGAGAAAGGCTCAACAGACTTTTGAAGTACCATTTCCTTCAACTAAACTAAAATCATATCAAGACCTTGTTTGACTTTTACACCCGACACAAAAGATGATTTTGAACCATTATGAAAAATAAAAACACCCTCACTTGAATCAACCAACCGAACACCTAGTCGAGCTGGTCGGTGAACATCAGGAACCAACTCTTTCTTACCATCCTCAACATGTGCAATACTATTCATATATAACAACCTTAAGGCATCGACCACTACATTGGCTTTGCCCAGGTGATAAAGGACATTCATCTTTGAAAGTTCTAGTCATCTACGTTGGCGAAGATTTTAATCCTTTTTCTTGAACACATATTGCAATCTTTTGTGGTCGGTGAAAACATTAACATGAACACTATACAAATAATGTCTCCACAACTTTAAGACAAAAACAACTGCCGCTAGTTCCAAATCATGTGTAGGATAGTTCTTTTTATAAATCTTGAGTTGCCTTGGAGCATAAGCAACAACTTTTCTAATTTGCATAAGAACACACCCTAATCCAATCATTGAAACATCACAATAAACAACAAACCCATCAGATACTACTAGTAAAGTTAACACCGAAGTGGAGGTAAGTCTATCTTTCAATTCTTGAAAACTCTTCTCACACACTTTCGACCATAAGAACTTAACTTTCTTTTGGGTCAAGGCTGTCAATGGAGAGGCAATCAAAGAAAACACTTCAGCAAACCTTTCATAATAACCAGACAAACCCAAGAAACATCAAATATCCGAAGGGGATAGAGGTCTAGGCTAACTCTTAACTGCATTTGTTTTCTTATACTACTAAAAAATTGCCAAAAAAATGACGGACGGAAAAGTGACGGACGATGTTGCACCTAAAAGAGAAGATAATTGCCACACTGTTCGTCGCTTTTTAATAAAAATATATATATATATATATATTTTACAAAAAGCGACGGACAACATCTCTTAGTCCGTCACTTTTTCCCCAGATTTTTGCGCTAAATATATATATATATATAATTTATAATTAATTATTTAATATAGGTACAGACGATGTCCATCACTTTTTATTAAAAATAATTATTTATAAATTAAAAAATAACTACGCTGTCCGTCGTTTTCTATTAATTAATTGATTAAATATTTTTTAAAGAAGCGACGGACGACATCTTTATATCCGTCGCTTCTTGGTCAAAATAGATGGTCAAATATTTCAAAAAAGTGACGGACAATGTCGCTTAGTCCGTCGCTTTTTGGTCAAAATGTTGGTCAACCATTTAAAATAAAAGCGACGGACAAAGAGATATTTTCCTTCACTTTCTTTAAAATATCTGTATAGGCAGACACAATTTTTTCCCATTCTTCCTTCTCTTCCTTCTCTCTAAAATCGCCAAAGACGTTGATGTCGCCCCTTCAACCGCCGCCGCCCTAGATGTTGCCTAGCTCCCTCTCCATTGTCTCTAATTTATCCTTTAATTTAGGTTAGGATTTCTTCAAATTAGTTTTTAAATTTTGACATTTATGGTAATGTGCATAATCTCAAAAACCTTCTGAAGCTATTCAACGAAGTTTTATGGATCCTCAGCAACACTTGAACCAGTGAAGTTTGATGTTTAGAAAATATCACGTAATCAACGACACAACTTCCAGTACGAGTGTCTACGATCGTGTAATAGTATAGTAACCCAACCAAGGGTTGGGGTCGTGTCCCAAGGGAGTGGTTTTGAGAATTAATAGAAAAATAAAATTTAGTTCTAACTAATCGTAGCTAAAGACATTAACGATTAAAAATATTGTAAATTAAAGGGGGTGACACGAAAGTGTCAAATATCAATTTGGGGTTTTGTCACTAGTAAGTAAAAACAACAAAAATAACAAGGAAATCAAGTATGGGGAAGAGTTCTTGGGGTGTGACCGCAATACAAGTTGAGATAAATAGTTGGGTACATGCTTTCGATAGGAAATTTGCAAGATAATAGTG